>PUQB01000836.1:0-89431 GCA_003024785.1 Selaginella tamariscina
TAAAAATGAATGCCGAAAATTCAATAAACATTCATTTTTCTTTTATTTTGTACATTTGATTCATAGGGTTTGCTAGTGAACCTTAAGAGCCAATAGTTGTATTTTCATAAAAATTAAATTCTATTGGTTTTATGACTTTTGTACCACAGTATTCATCAACAAACCTTAAGAATGAATGATCATTTCTTTGTCTTTCCAAAATCTAATTCTTAAGGTTCACTAGCTAACCTTATGAATCAAGAGCCTGTTTTTTAGTAGCATTGATGCTAGTATTTTAGGGTTAGCTGGCAAACTTTAATATTTAATGAACAATTTTAATATTAATAAACAATTTTTTTTTAAATTTACCTAAATTTTTTGAATATTGTTCTTATGGTTTGTCGGCAAACCTTAAGAATTGATGCATGTTTTTTTCTTAAACTTTATTTCCATAAGTTTTCGGCTCTTCTACTTTAAGGTTTTTCAATGAACCCTAAGAATCCATGGTCAAGTTCTTAATATAATTCATTTCCCCTCATTTTTCGACATCTATTCCTAGGTTTGCTGACAAACTTTAAGAATCAATAGATAAATTTTCAATAGAAATTATTTTCATTGAGTTTTTGGCTTGCATGTGAACCCTAATAAACCATAAACAATTACTATAAACTGAGATGTTCCTTAGCATCATATGAACAAACCCTAAAAATATATAAACAAGTTCTTAATAATAAATTCATTTTTCCCTTGTTTTTTGATGATTTATATTGTGTCATTTTCATTAGTCCCTTGGAATATGTTTCTTAATGTTCACTAGTTGTCATAGTTTTTACTATGACTCCTTTTTACTTTGGACATTGACTGTTGTTATTGGTCGTTGGGACTTCACAACAAATGTCGGGTGACTTCAAAGCCTTGGTGGTCGCCAGGACACTGTTACTAACGTCTAGTCCTGGGAGTCTGTGCCAGTGAGCCGGCCTTTACCTCGAGAGCACTGGAAAGTGCTGTGATGGCCTCTACTCGGATGCCACGAGGGCCCATGTACAGGTGGGTAGGAGTTCCACTATGCACAGTGTTGTTGCCCCCTTATTGGTATCGTGTTGGACTGGGAGCGGAGCGAGAGGAGAGTAATCGGGAGAGATGGGGGGACAAAAGGAATCTAGAAATATACATATATTGCTTGTCTAAATATAGTGTGGCCCCAGAGAAGGTGGAGCAAGATACAAAGAAGAAGACTGACTAGAAGGACTCCCAACCCATTATCAGCCTTCCTACTTATATAGTGGGTCGGCCAATGCTAGACCCTAGTTCCAAGTGGCACTCTCTCACTGGTCTACCGCCCTGTGATAGTGTCATGCCTATAGCATTTATGCCCCCCTTCACGCATATTGTCTTGCGTACCTTGGTAGTTGATCCGGACGATTGGTCTATGCTTGGGTTAAGCATTGCCTAACATATGTCATTGTCGGTCAGTACCTAATATATCTTCCCTGCTTGGCCGCTCCGTCCTGTCACTCATTCGCGCTGATTAGCAATTTCAAATCACCATCAATCAAATGCCCAAACTTAATCGTTGGCTCATCCTCATGCCATGTGCTCCCTTATTCTAGGTCATGCTAGAGTGGTTGTGGTAGGTAGCTACTTCGCTCTCCACTGTGGCTAGCTTCAGCTTCATGGCAGCGATCATCACATTCTGCAACTCGGTAGCCTTTCGTAGCTCTGCCTAGAACATGCCTCCTATTGTTTCTGAGCATGTTTTACTTGAGCCTCCAACTTCTGAATTTTCTCGCACGAGCACTACAGCTCTTGTTCCCTTGCTACGAGCAGTTGGGCTTGTTGATGGGTGTGCTCTGCTAACTCTACAATAGTGGTTCGGGTGGGTCCTGATTTTTGGGTGAGCTGTACTCCCTCCCTATGCTTGGTTGTAATGTGACGCTTGCCTCTGGCCCTCTGGGTGGGATTCCTCTCGGTTGGCTACAAGTGTAGTTTTGGCTATTGTGCGTTAAGTGGTGTGCTGATGTAGTTCCTCCCTAACTGCCACCAACTTTTCTCGGGCTTCTTCAAACTCCCTACTTTTTTGCTTGATTTGAGTCCTGAGTTTGTGAGTTTGCTGTTCTTTTTCTGCTATGATCTAGTTATGGGCATGCTTGTGGTGGTCCATGAGCCTTTGGAGGGTATCGTGCTTACCCTGTAACCTATCGAGGTTCGTCACTAGCTTGCTCCAGAGTTCTCCAGCGTCCTTCCTTTTCTCTTCTACCTTAATTAATAGGGCTCCTTGGAGGAGCAATTCCTTAGATTCTCTGGCATGTTCCCGTGCGGCCTACTATCGTTCTGTAAGATTAGCTATTATGGCATCATGTTCCTTTGCCACGACTGGGAGGTTGAGGTTGTTGTACACTAGCAAAAGATTTATGGAAGCCAAATGGAACTCCAAGTTGGAAGTCATGGTTACAAGAGGTTGGTGTCCTGGTTGGACAATAGGAGTTGCAACAAGCAACAAGATATGAGGCCGAGGCTGTTTCAAAAACAACTAGAGACGCTTCTTCATTAGTTGTTGCCGTTACACCATATCGCAACTTATGCCTACATGGAACAATATTCAATAAAGGATCAAATGTCATAGTACATGATCTTGACCATCCTGGTAAGCCACTTGAATATGTGTTTTAATTATATGTGCTTGTGTGTAGGTAGATGATGTGTGCTTTGCAGAAGTGCAAAAAATATTTTTTGTTAGCAATCAAAACAAGATATATGTTTTTTTTCTCATCTACGAATTACCAATAAGTGAAACAACAATGGTCTATTTCTAAGCTATATATGTGGTTTTGCAGATATTAATGTGTTTTCTCCTTTGGTCTAGTGGTTGATGGGTACACTTGTAGCCCAACCTTCTCTCCAAGAACAGGTTTGACTCAACTAGCATCTTGCAAGTTCATAGGATCATGCAAGAGATTGTGTACTTCCTTGCTATGACACTAGTATGGCTAGGAGAGGATTCAAACTTGTTTTAGAGGTGGTTTTCCATGCTTTTCGAGAGCAAAGGAGATAGTGCAGACACCAATGCATTTTCGACAGGGACACTGTCAAGGTACAAGAGAGTTCTAAACTTGCATGTGCATTTGCGGCTTCAGTTGACGATGACAACAAGAAACTAAGTCTTCAATGACTTGATCCAATGTGTGGTGGTGAAGCATTCAACCTCAAACCAGGCATGAAAGTGGTTTCTTGAGTCAAGTTGGACAATTTCATTTGGCTACATGAGATAAACAAATATGTTCTCTACAACTTTAGCTTGGGAGATGCAGCTTCTCATCTTTTGCGGGTTCAATATACTGGAGAGTGCAGGAAGGTGATGTTATCCTTTAAAAGAAACAAAAGCTCGGCCATTCAAATATGGGACTATTCTTGTGCAAGTTAGAAGGCGGAAGTATGTAAAGATACAACTACTACAAGTTATAAGAAAAGGTCTCTACAGCACAAATCTTTCTCTGGTATTCTGCTAGGTTCAATGTTGAAAATGTTGTTGGAGTCGTCCACTATGATGTAATAGAATCATAATATTTTGACACATAAAATCCACATTTTGTAAAAGTTAACCACCACAGACAACATTTTAGCATTTAAACCACATTTAACCACTTTGAATGACCACAATGCTGAAATCCAATTTTAAAAGACCATAATTCTCAAGATAAAACACATACATACACCACTTTACAATCAATTAAACTATGATGTAATATAAACATAATATTTAACCACATACAAAAACCACATGTCGTAATGATAACCACCACAAAGACATTTAACCACAAACATTAGACACCTTTGTGCTACATTAGACCACTTTTGGAGACCACAATGCTGAAAACCAATTTCAAAGTCCACATTTCTTAAGCAAAAACACATGTCAATCGAGAAAATTCTAATGAAAAAACTACATCAAAATATACTCATGCCATAACCATGTCATAACACAACACATATGTGGTTATAGTAGAAAAACTAACTAAATTCAAAAGACATATAAAGAATCAAATGATTAACAATAGAGTTAGAATAGATTAAGAACCTATAAAAATTTGTGAAAGGGTGTCGCTCAAGCTCTTCAATCATTGTAGCTTTTTTTTGTTCCATCTTGCACTTGTATACTAAATACATGATAAAGGCAAGATTTTTAAGAAGATATTCACTAAAACCAAGTTTTATGCACAAAATCTCAGAAATGCAAGATTTGAGGGCAACCAAATGCATAAAAGAGAGGCCTTTGAACAAGCATTTTGGATTTATGGTGAGAAAATGCAAAAGTCCATGAATCATTTGTGAGAAATGCAAAAAACATATAGACTCTAGTGTAAGAAGGGTGTTGGACGGATTCTTAAGGAGTTTAGATAAATTCAGAAGATTGAACTCAATCTCGGACTTGAACACGGACAACACTTGTTCATTTGCCCAATTGTCTATAATAACACCACATTACTTGGAAAACCTACATATGTAGACACATATGACAAAATATACTTGGGATATTTCAAACAATTTTAAGGTAAGGTTTGTTTCTCATTCTTGAAATGGACCATTCATATGTTTACATACCTTGGGACAACATGGTATACAACAATCGTTTTATCATTGACAAAGGTGTACATTTGATTACGCACAATATTTTGATTTATCACAATATGCTCTATTAATTAGTGGACGAGTTGGTGTTAAGAATATACAATCTGATTTTGAAGGAACACTTTGAGTTCAGTTGCGATGACATGAAATTAAATGAAGATATGTTCATCAATAAACTAGTCAAAAAACAAATCTGCATTCAAGCTTTTTAAAGGCATCTCATGCAATGTTATATTGATTTAAAAAGAAATTTGAGAAGATAAATAATTGATATGTAATTGTTTTCATGAATTGTGTATTGTAATGTGTATTTAATGTGTATTAATTATGAAAAATTGGGCATATTAATATGATATAGAATGCCAATATCTACATATGTGTGATAGTTTAATACATTAAAGGCTTTTGTCTTTTTACAAAGGATGGAGCACAAAAATAATTATGTGTAGCTTATGAACATTTTCAAAATGGGGTTGCCAAGACAACGATTAGGACTATCAAGAAGTGTGGTCTTGACATGCTAGTATGCATTCTGTGTGTGTGCATGTGTGTGTGAGAGAGACATAACACACATGACATGTTTTCCAAATTGATGTATGATTTTGGTATATTTAATTAGCATAAACATATTATTACATTATATTACCTTAGCATGTCATTATAACACAAACACACACACACATGTGGTGTAAACTATATTTCTATTAAGTACTTTGTTAAAGTAAATGGCCCAAAAATCTTTGAGTCACATTGTGTGATAGAGAAAGATTTTATATATGATGTTTGAAATATAATAATTATATATATAGAACATGTGTCATATTAGTTTATACAAAGTGAAGAAAAAGTTTATATTCACAATAAAGATTTGACTTATTAAGAAACAAATTAAGTCAAGTTATTATGATGACTACAAAGGCAAAACTAATGTGTTGAAGCTAATCAAAAAATGTAGCAACTAGGTACGTGTGTGTAAGAGAAAGAAAGTGAGTCTTCATATGTGTATTTGTGTATATATGTATTAATATGTGTGTGTGTGTGTGTGTGTTTGAATGCACGAGGTTAATCAATGCTACAAGTGATGGTGCAACCATATTTTTCTCATCATAAGGTCATCTATGCCAAATAAAAAGAATATGCTTACCAAAAATAAAACGATTCCCTTCTTAAATATGTACAAGTTTATTAGTTATTTCTTAAATCTTATAATTTATAAATTTTATTACCAATAATCTCCACATGAACAATTACCATTTTTCATAACATGGAACTGACTCTCATCTCTTACCATTATAACTCTCTTAGAAAATTTAGAAATCATTTTGATTGACCAATGACAATTAGTACACATTCTCATATTTTTAACAACCCTAACTACCTCTTCGTGAGGTGTATTTACAATGCCATAAACAACTGCACGCTTCTCATTATGTCTACATAGTGCCTTTTCTTTCTCATCATGCATTATAAAATGATTCATGCTATATGATTTAGTAACATCTTCACAGTCCTGTATGTCTTTCAGAAACTGTTTTAATTTATCTTCAACATGTGTAAAATCTTCCTTTCCAATGACAAATTTAACCATTTTCCCCAACCCATCCATAACATAAGCTTGTCCAGGTAATTTCCAAGTATCAAACTTCATCTTTATTTCCAACACCCTTTCTTGTTCTTTCCACATACCTTTACTACCATATATCTCAGCCATAAGTATTAAGCAGATGCCTTCTTCTTATCCAAATTTATCAAATACTTAAAAGCTATTCTTCCTATTTCAACATTCTCCCATTTGCGACAAGCACTTAAAAGTGTCATCCAAGTCACTGCATTAGGATCACAAGGCATTTTTTTGTAACAAAGCAATAGCATCATTCAATTTATTTGTGCGACCCAAAAGGTCAACCATACAAGTGTAATGCATCACAGTAGGGTGAGTCCATATTGCGTAAGCATTACTTCAAAATACTCCCATGCTTTTTCTATTAGGCCTGCATGACTACAACATCCAAGTATGCACAAAAATGTGATAGCATCTGGTCGAATATTTTGATTCTGCATTGCCTTAAAAAGGCTTAAGACAGAATGAGTATTCCCAAACCTACCATAACCTGTTAAGAGTGCATTCCATGTAGATACATCCCTTACACGTGGGTGCAAAATAAATACCTCACGAGCCTCTTCCATACTCCCACATTTCGCATAAAAATCTATCAAAGATGTTACTACATGAGTATTAAATTCCATTATCTCTGAATGGAACTTCCGTCCAATGGCCAAAGCCCCAATCGAACCACAAGCCTTGAGGGCCGCAAGATAAGTCACACAATTGGCGCACATTTACACTTCTCTTTCATTATCGAGAAGCAGTCCAAGGCAACAAGACCCTGCCCATCGTCCACATAACCAAGAATCAAAGCATTCCAGGACACCACGTCCGGCTCCTGGATACTATCAAACACGCTCCTAGCATCTACCATGTTGCCACACTTGGCATACATGTCTATGAGCGTGCTCTGCACAAACTGATCCATATGGCAACCAATCTCCAAATGTATCTCTCTACCTTGTTCCAAACACCTTTGCTTTCCACTTTCATCTCCATCTGCTGCCAGTGACGTACAGGCCTTGAGAGCAGCAACATATGTCATGCAATTTGGGGACATCTGCAATCGTCCTTCATCTTTGAAAACAAGTCCAGGGCAGCAAGACCTTGTCCACTGTCCGCATATCCCTGGATCACAGCAGTCCAAGACACCATGTCTGGCTCTTGGATACTATCAAACACGCTTCTAGCGTCTATCATGTTGCCACACTTAGCATACATGTTTATGAGCGTGTTCTGCACGGACTGACTCATATGACAACCAATCTCCAAATGTATCTCTCTACCTCGTTCTAGACACCTTTTCTTTCCAGTTTCATCTCCATCTACTGCCAGTGACGTGCAGGCCTTGAGGGCAGCAAGATAAGTCACGCAATTGGGCGCACATCTGCACTTCTCTTTCATTCTAGAGAAGCAGTCCAGGGCAACAACACCCTGCCCATCCTCTGCATAGCCCAGGATCAGAGCATTCCAGGACACCACGTCCGGCTCCTGGATACTATCAAACACGCTCTAGCGTCTACCATGCTGCCACACTTGGCATACATGTCTATGAGCGTGCTCTGGACGAACTGATTCATATGGCAACCAATCTCCGAATGTATTCTCTACCTCGTTCCAGACACCTTTTTTTTCCACTTTCATGTCCATCTGCTGCCAGTGACGTGCAAGCCTTGAGAGCAGCAACATATGTCACGAATTGGGTGCACATTTGCACTTCTCTTTCATTCTGGAGAAGCAGTCCAGGGCAACAAGACCCTGCCCATCTTCCGTATAACCCAGGATCAGAGCATTCCAGGACACCACGTCCGGCTCTTGGATACTATCAAACACGCTCCTAGCGTCTACCATGCTGCCACACTTGGCATACATGTCTATGAGTGTGTTCTGCACAATCTGACTCATATGGCAACCAATCTCCAAATGTATCTCTCTACCTCGTTCCAACACCTTTTCTTTCCACTTTCACCATCTGATGTCAGTGACGTGCAAGCCTTGAGAGCAGCAACATATGTCACGCAATTGGGCGGACACCTGCACTCGTCCTTCATCCTCGAAAACAAGTCCAGGGCAGCAAGACCTTGTGCACTGTCCGCATATCCCAGGATCACAGCAGTCCAGGACACCACATCCGGCTCCTGGATACTATCAAACACGCTCCTAGCGTCTACCATGCTGCCACACTTGGCATACATGTTATGAGCGTGTTCTGCACGGACTGACTCATATGGCAACCAATCTCCAAATGTATCTCTCTACCTCGTTCAGACACCTTTTCTTTCCAGTTTCATGTCCATCTGCTGCCAGTGACGTGCATGCCTTGAGGGCAGCAAGATAAGTCACGTAATTGGGCACACATCTTTCATTTTGGAGAAGCAGTCCAGGGCAACAAGACCCTTCCCGTCGTCCGCATAGCCCAGGATCAGAGCATTCCAGGACACCACGTCCGGCTCCTGATATTGTCAAACACTGTCTGAGCGTCTACCATGCTGCCGCACTTGGCGTACATGTTGATGAGTGTTGCTGCAACATACATGTTCGACTCGTTCCCAGTTTCCACTGCCTTTCGCATGGACTCGTTTCCCCTTGTGCAGGTCTTTTTTCCTTGTACAGGACTTTACGTCAGAAAGGAGATCATGGACATGAACATTCTGATTGCTGATTGTTGCCACTTCATTTTCCCCTCCTTGTCGCTTTCCACCATGGATCAGACTCTTGGAAGTTGTTGACCATCCATTCCAAATAGCCATTATCAACCTGATCGATGTGCTTGCCTCTGTGCTTTCCAAAATCAAACACATCTCGCCGCATGGAGTACACTCGAAACGACCCATGCCTATGGCCAGGTCTCCAGGTACTGCCAATTCCCTCACATCGCACCTGTGGCCATGCAAAGTACCGATTATCGCGACTACTCCAGGTGCTCATATAATATTACTGTATATTACTGTATTACTCAACCCTCAAGAAAGGACGTAAAAACTCTTCTATCAGGCGCAGAACCAAGGGCAGGAGATTCGTCTACTTCGACTTAGCCCAGAAGTTCTCGTGGCTGACCACATGGACGTCTTTGATGTCGACTGCGATACCTGGCTTATCATCGATGGTGCTGCAAGAGTCAGGTCAGTGCGTGTCCGACACTAATCACTAAGCATTCTTGTACATGGAGGCCTGGACGTTAGAGACATCACAGACATGCCAATCTGCGGAGGAGTCCCCAAAGGGAGCTCAAGCGACTTATCGACTCCAGCTTTGCGCATATCAGCGATGTGCCTTCATGAATATCTTGAAGAATCCTGATGCATCAAATAAGTTTTACGATAAAAGCTGCGAAATTTCTCTCAGCTTCAAATCAGGATTGTTCCTGCTTCTGTGTATGTTGATCAGAAATGTGATGAACTTTTCAAGGTCGATCTGAGAGAAACCGCAGATATTCCAGAGGCTGCAGGGTTTAGACGATGGAAGTTTGAGCAGTCTGCACATAGCCAGGAAGGTCTGTTCAGGATGAAGGAGCTGAAGCAGAATGCTGGGGCTGAGCGTCAGGTGGAAATCAAGCATGGTCACTGTATACAACTGGCAACTCTACTCGGATTCAATGACCAGCCTGCTCAGCATTGGAGGCAAACCGTCGAACGAGCTGAATACGTGCGGCTTGTGGTTAATAATCAGACTGGTCACTGGGTCAGGGGCCGGTGAAAATGGGCCGCAGGTTATGGAGCGGCTGAACAAGTGGTGTAGGGGACATGCAGTTGTCCAGTACGAGATGGTGCTAGGGTGTTAAGCACCACCAATAAGTACAAACTAAAGACCTTCACACGACCACCCCACCTCCCAAGCTGTTCGTTAATTCTCTTATTTGCCTTTTTATACCTTAGATTTATAGTCCTTATAATTTTGAAAGAATATTCTTTAATTTATTATATGGGTTATAACAATCCTCTCCTTATAAGCAAGTTCTTGTTTTTAAGGGCTAACTTACTCAACTAGTCCTGTATTGTTAACCTCATACATCTATAAAGAATTACTGGGGACTCATTTCTTGTGAGTACTCTCTTTACTAACATAGTAGTCATAATTGATATTCCACTTTACCAATATGCTCCACAATCTCGTAAAGACCTGAGTAGGAAACAACTTATCATTGTGCTTTCCATGAGGAGTTTCACTTTACATGTGTGGCAAATATCACAAATATACATAATCTCCCACCTAGAACTCTCGAAAGCTTTTATGCTCATTAACAAACTTAATAGCTCAACTTTGAGATGCTTGTAAGTTTTTCTTGCACAAATTTTAAATGTTTTCAAGCTTAACACTAAGATTTTTAACTTTCTTATACATGTTGCCCTGGACCTTCTTACTTGCTAACCCCAGGTCAAAAGCTGTCTTGTGATGCCGTCTAAACATAGCATAGTATGGACTCATTCCAATCCCACTGTGTTGGCTGTTATTAAAAATAAACTCGAGTAATGAAATATACTTATCTCACTGGCCTTCCTTTTGATTAATAGAGCATCTCAACATATCTTCTAGAACTTGGTTTACCCTCTTTATTTGCTCATTTGTTTTGAAATGATCTCCAGTACATAGCTTAAGCTTCACTTCCATGCACTAAAAAAAGCCTTTCCAAAAGCTAAAAGTGAACTTGAACATCTAGATTCGTAAATAAGAAATACATATTGTAAATACATTGTAGCTAACTCTGATGCATTCACATTCTTCCCTAAAAGTCCTGTAGTACTATATGTTATCAGCTTTCATATTCCTTCAATAGAACCTGCTCTTGATCAACTCATACATTTTCCCCCTCAAAATGACTAGCATACTTAATTGATCAAATATTCCACACAAGGAAGATACACACAGCCATTGTAGTACAGAACTCCATCTTGAAATGAGAATGGTGGCTCTAGCTATTCTTTGAGCTCTTGCAACTTGGTGTCTTGTGCTTGAGCATGTTGAAGTACTTAGATAAACTCATTGACCGTCTTTGTCAATGCATTACATAAGCGTGTTTGGAATTCTTCAACCATTATGACTCTCCTAACGCGTGACAAAGCATCTACCACCACGTTAGTCTTCTCCATATGATGCTCAATAAGAAATTCTTCAAAACTCCCATGGCTTAACCATCTAGTGAGCTTACCAAGAGTTTAACTCTTTCTATGTAAATAGATACACCAAAAGCTTATGATTTATAAACACCTTGAAACTTGTATCATAAAGATAATGCCTCCAAACTCGTAATGCATTAACAATAGCCAATAGCTTTTGCTCATATGTCGAGTATCATACGACTCTCATAAGCAATAGGCCTCCCCTCGGCATTGTATCGTGTGATGTCTAGCCTAGTGTCACATCTCTATGTGACACTGCCTTCCACGATGTGGACTATCATGCCATAGCCCTTAGATTCAAGAGTTGCACCAAGTGCCACAAATGTGGCTCCTAAATGCCAACTCTAGAACCCCTTAGTGAACCCTCAAGAACTAGGTAACATGAACCTGTCAAACAAGATCCCATGCCTATAGTTGGACAAGGACACGGATGTGGCTTGCTTGGTCGTGAGTGCTGCACCTAACTTGACGTGGAGGAGGAGGCTGGAGACAAGCCTCTACCTTTGCCTTTTGGAATGTGTAGTCCGACAAGACATCTCAGGCATGGATTCGCCAATGTTAAGGGTATGCTACCCCAAAGGTGGGATGTACCCTTATTGTCTGGAAGTTGAGGCGGCACAACAAGGGTTGTACCTTAACGATAAAAGCTAAAGCTTGTACTGACAAAAGAGCAACGAACTCAGTCATGAACTTAGGAGCTCTCCTACATGTACTACTTAATTAAGTTAATTTATGTGACAAAGGCCCCCTCCCTGTTTTCCTGTTTACATAAGTGGATTAGCACGGAATCTCATTCCCAAAAGGAATATACTTGGTGAGTTAATTAATGATTCATTGACCCCTAAACCTAGGGGTATTTCTAAACATATTTGACATGTCGAACTCACCGAAAATAACCATTAACCCAATTGGGACACGGAAAACGAAGGTAAGAGTTTTTAAAAGGTAAGTGCTACCTTCGCTTAAAATTTCTCGTGATATTTAAGGACAACTGGCCGAACTACCCTTAAACACCTAAGTGCACTAAGCAGGGCTATTTCTCACTACATTTAGGGCTTATTAACATAGTTTGATATGTAACAATAGTCAACGTCCAAAATAAAGAGGACTTATAATAAAACTATGACATTGGCAAATTTCCCATTGAGCATCATGTGGGGAAGGCTAATGTGGTGGCAAATGCCTTGTTACATGTTATAGTGATTAGAGAATTCCAAACATGGTTATGTAATGCATTGACAAAAATGGTTAGTAAATTTAATTAAATAGTTTAACATGCTCAAGCATAAGATGCTGAGGTGCAGGAGCTTAAAGGACAATTACAGCCACCGTTTTGTTTCAAGATAGAATTATTTACTATAATGACTATGTGTATCTTTCTCGTGTGAACCATCTAATCAACTAGGTATTATATTTTCATCATGATTACATGTAAGCTAATGAGGAAAATGTATGAGTTGATTAAAAGAAGGTTCTATTGGAGGAATATGAAAGTTGATATCATAAAGTGTTACAGGACTTATAACAAATGTCAACAAGTAAAGATACCCATGGATAAATTAGGTGGGCTATTAGTACATTGTCTATTCCAAATAGACAGTGAGACAATATCTCTATGGACTTTATCACTCATTTACCAAAGACACAGAGGCAAAATAAGAAGTTGTGGGTCATTTTGGATAGGTTTACAAAGTTTGTCAAGTTAGTTTCTTTAGGGAAGAATGTGAATGAATCAGAGTTGGCTACACTTCTAATTTTTGAAGAGACTTTTTAAGTGCATGGAAGTGAAACTTAAGCTATGTAGTGGAGATCATCTTAAGACAAAGAGAAGGTAAACCAAGTTCTAGAAGATATATTGAGGTGTACTATCAACTAGAAGGAAAACTAGTGAAATAAATATATTCCATTAGTTTGCCTACAACAATAGTAACATAGTGGGACTAGGATGAGTTTGTAATATGGTTTGGATAGTATCTAAGATAGCTTTTGAGTTGGGGTTAGCAAATAAGAAAACCCAGGGCAAAATGGATGAGGAAGCTAAAGATTTGAGTGTTAAGTTTGAGAACATTTAAGTTTTGTGTAAAAGAACTTACAAGCAACTCAAAACTAAGCTAATGTTTGTTAATGAGCACATAAACTTTTAAGAATTTCAGGTGGGAGATTATATATATCACCGAATAATATTTGTCACACATATAAAGTGGGAACATTATTGTGGCCTATTAATTATTATTGCCAGAAGGAGTGAGGGTGCACCCAATGTTACATGTTAATTAATTAAAGAGAGTACTCGTAAGGAATGATGCCCTAGTAAATTCTTTGTGGATGTACAAGAAGTCTAAGAATACGAAAACAATTAAGTTTATATTGTCATTGAGGACAAGACTTGTTAATGGGGTGAAGATTGTTATGGTATGTATATAAATTTAGTTAATATATTAATAAACCAAAATATTTCCAAAAAAACTAAGAAGATAACCTAAGAGAGAAGGGGAGAAATCTCTATATAGATATGTGTAGAGAAGTTTTCGAAGAGCAATGTGTGGGGACTAGAGGTGGTGGGGTGGTCTTAGAAGGGTCTGTACATGTTGGTGCCTAACATGTTGTATATCCGTATAAATCTACTGCATTTACTCATATGGGCATTGGTTTATTATATCACATTTACACTGTTGTGTGTGGTGTGAGAGAGAGAATATGGTATAGATGAACTTTTCCCAAGATGAGGTTTTCTGAGCCGGTGTTATGCTTATGTCTGGGTATTATATGGAGATGCATATATTACACTAAGTTTATCTCAAAAAAGTAACCACTTCCTGTTTCTATGTATCTAAATCTTACATACTCATTTTATTAGCGAAGAATGTTCATTATTAAAGTAAACAATTTGAATAAAATTAAATGTATGCTGTTTTAAATAACAGGTGTTGAAATTATTTTCAATGAATATAATTTCGTGTGTTTAAGTTACTTATTAGGTTCATCTTTTACATCAACAAAGTAGCCTTTAAGAAAAACTGCTCTCTCTCTCTCTCTACAACCCAGAGAAGAAGTCAAATAATACTCTTGGTTCCTCTTCTACGCGAGTGTAACTCATTTCAACACACATACACGCACGCACGCACTATACTCCATCTGAATGCAGCACTGTGGTTTGTTATATTCAATGTGCTTCTTCAATAACTGTATATCCAAATCCGTGAAATGTGATTTAAAACTCTTAATAGCGGGGAAATGTGTTCCCAAAATGCATTTAAGCAGTCAGCCTTCTTAAACACTTGCAGCATGGCAAGATAGTCCCCTGTATCTGTCGTAGTCTAAAAGCTGTAATGAAGCAACAGTCGATACGTACGTACGCATGTGTGTCTGTGTATGGGTGTGGTGATACATAAGCGCAAAAGACGATACATAAGCTAACATAGTGCAAAACTATATATATGATAATTTTAAGCTGCTATATACAACACGCTAGCATGTACAGACACGAGTTTCACAACATGGATGTGGCTTTTACAGTTCTGTCTATGAGAGAGAGAATTCTGAAGTACTTTCTCTATCGACATTCCTAGAGAACTTTAAAATGAGAAGAATATGTTAATATTAATAGAATATCTCTCTCTCACACGTACACACACGCATGTTTTGATAACTTTAAAATGACAAGAACATGTTAATGTTATAGTAGAATCTCTCTCACACGTACACACACTCATGTTTTAGTATAGCTAGTTTATAATAGTAAATATGATAATAATGTTTGATATATCTTGGCACACAATAGTTTGTGTGCCAAAAAACTATTAAGCAAAAAATGCGTATAAAAATGATAAAATGAGAATAATTAGTTATTAAAACATTATTAATTAAACATGATTAATAAATTTAAAAAAAAGATTAGAAGAACCAAATAAGAACCTTTTAAGCCATATTTTAATAAAGTGGTAAAATATGATTGTTTTCAAAATGAATTAAAAATTAAAAATTAAATAAATAATGAGAATATTCCTAAAGTATTCTTAAATATGCTTTACTAATTAGCTTTTAATTTATTAACTAAATATGAATTAACTATGAAATAGCCTTGACATGTGTATCACATACCATGAGAAATCCTTTTAGTTTGACAGTAATTATTACGAGCCACTTCTTAGATTGTTTACTAAGATTCAGCAAAATAATATACTTTTAAAATCATAGACATTATAGATTTCCTTTACACTTCCCAAGTATTGTGCATTTAGTTTGAAATTAATTATACATATGAACATATTAAGGAATCTTAAATATACTTAATAATATAAAATCTAAAATATTTTTCAAAATCTTATATAGAGCTTCAACGGGATTTATTCTTTCTAAGCCTTATCACCCTTCTTACTTAGCCAACCTCTAAGACCATGAGCAAGATTTATCTTGTTGAAATCCCATGAAAGTAATAGAACTTCAACGAAGTAAATCTTACATGTGATCTCGGAGGGCAACATGAATTTGATAAGATTAATCTTGTTGAATTCATCATGCCTTCCATTATAAATAATGAAATTTATCATGTCAAAGCTTTATTACCATCCAACAACAGGATTTATCATATTGCAACCTTATTGCCTTCCAAAGCCCTAGCATTATGAGTTCTCCTAGATAAACATAAAAAATTGAAAACAACATAAATAATAAAATTGAAAATATATAATATATAAATGCTTGCTTGATGCATTTTTAATATTTAATAAATATTAAGACTCATCTAATCAAGTCATTTGCTTGATGATGTACACATTCAGATTTTTTTTATCACTTTCTTATGACACAAATAGTGAATTACAAAACAAAAAAAATTCATTATCTTTTCCAAGAGTACAAACACATTTTCTTATTAAAATAAATAATATATTTATATGGTTGATTAATGAATACAAAAGTGTATTTATGAGACTTTAAAAATAAAAAATGCACAACAAAATTAATACAAGTTACCTATAAATAATTTATTATAATTTTTTAGTTCTTTAAAGTTTTTCATGAATTCATTTTCATATTTATGAATAAACAAGAACAATATCTTGTTCATCTTGATTAAATGTGTATTATAACATGTTGGAAGATTAAGACATGTTGTCTTAAACAAAAAAAAGATAATTATATAAGTTAGATGACTAAGAAGTTTTATCTCAATTATAAAGGTTATTATCACTTATACTATACATGTATATTTATAACTAACTTGATTTTTGACTTATATCCCAAAGCGTGTTAATTATATAACAAGAGAGTTTATAATATTTTAACTATTACTTTTACATGAGATTATTAAATGTAAAGTACATGCTAATATATACATTCATGAAGATTGAGAATGAGACTCTCTTTAAACTAAAGTATACAATACATTTTTACATTATTCTTTAATATATTGTACTTCAATATTGCTCATTGAACTTGTTAATAATAATGTTATATATTTGTTATAAGGTGATTCTTTAATAATGATTGAGCTTATTACTAATGTTGTCATATATTTGTAAAATGGTTCATTAATAACGATATTTATGTATATTAATACATACACACACACATATAATTCAAAACATGATTTGCATAGCACAAGAATAAACATGGAATATGGGTAAAACTAGTTATAATCTCTTTATATATGAAGGCTCATTTAATTAATACCAATTTTGTCATGTGTGATAAATATTTAATTATTAAACTTATAAGAACATTGGCTAGTGGTTGAGACCAACTCTTACATTTTGATAATTATAGATCTTAATAAAAAACATTGTGTAACGTCAATATAAATAAGATCTCTTACAAATTATGTACTATGAACAAAGACGTTAAGAAAATTTTGAAGGTTCTTCTCTAGCAATTTATACCTAAAGTGAAATTAATATGTAACATCAATTTACACTTAGACGAAGTTATGTAAAATCAATTTAAATAAAAGAATAAATATTTAATTTTGGTAAGGTCTCGAACAATAATGTTATTTTCTACAACATATAAAACATTTTGTTTAAGGATGTAACACTTCAACTTCCCCAGTATGATAGTTACATGTTAATTAATTAAAGCTGCAAAGGTTTACCAAAGGCATTAGTAAATATGATTTTCATTTATAAAAAGATGAAGGATTATGGGATTGCTTAATATACTTATTACTCTTAGTATTACACACATCGGATCCACAACAAAATGGATTAAGAGGCATCTAAAAACCCATCAAAATATCCCTATTTAATTCATGATGAAATGAACTAAAGGGACACTCAAAAGTCTTAATGAAGTTTTAACTAAAGTAAGGTCGTAAGAAAGTGATAATTGTCGTCCTCACTCTATATCATAATATAATTACTTAAAATGGATCAACTCATTCATGGTAGTAAACAATATAATAAAATTACATTGTTTCAATTTATCACACGAGAAAGAGATATAATAGACACCTCTTCAAAACATCATAAATCAAATTCATTAAAGTTATAAGAAAATACATAAATTTTGATGGTGAAAGTAATAAAGATTAAAATTATCTTTTAATTAAGGATTCTTAATAATTAATCATGTCATTTTTTAAAATATAAATTATTATTTTATATTAAATATTTATACTTATTAATAAATATTAATTAAATAATAAAAATATTAATTATTATTAATTAGGATTATATAAAGTTCCATTTTTGCTTGAGGGTGCGCCCCTGACTCGTAAACCTCAGTCTCATTATTAATCACCGCATGCACGTATTCATTTTGGCCGAGCTTGTTGGAATTCTCCGACGTTTTGCCTTCAATGTTGAGCAGGCTGATCGTTGAGTTGCCAGTTGTATAAAGTGACCACCTTCTCTGGCTTGATTTCCACCTGATGCTCAGCCCCAGCATTCTGCTTCAGCTCCATCCTGAACAGACCTTCCTGGCAATGTGCAAACTGCTCAACTTCCATCCTCTTAACCCTGCAGCCTCTGGAATTTATGCGGTTTCTCTCAGCCACCTGTCCCCTGTGCTTCAGTGTCGACCTTGAAAATTTCATCACATGTCTGATCAACATACACAGAAGCAGGAACAATCCTGATTAGAAGCTGAGACTAGGGCAAAATCATCTGGATACCTGCAACAAGAATGACAATAGCATAGAGGAGTAATTTCGCACCTATAGTGGAACATTTATCGCAAAACTTATTTGATGCATCAAGATTCTGCAGAAGGCAGCTACATCGCTGATATGCGCAAATCTGGAGTCCATACTCCTCCGCAGATTGGCATGTATGTGATGTCTAAGCCAACTCCCGGCAGTCCTCTAACGTCCAGGCCTCCATGTACAGGTATACTCCCTGCTTTGCAAACTCGTAGTGATTGGCCTTAGTGTCAGACACGCACTGGACTCTTCACATAGCTTGCAACACCATCGATGATAAGCCAGGTATCCCAGTCGACATCAAAGACGTCCATGTGGTCAGTCACGAGAACTTGTGGGTTGGAGCTTGAAAGTCGAAGTAGACGAATCTCCTGCTATGTAGACGGCCTTACCCTGATAGAAGAGTTTTTGCATGAGGGTTTGAGTAATAGAATATGAGCACCTGGAGTAGTCGCGATAATCGGTACTTTGCCTGGCCACAGGTGCGATGTGAGGGAATTGGCAGTACCTGGGGTTCGTTTCGAGTGTACTTCATGCGGCGAGATGTGTTTGATTTTGGAAAGCACAGAGGCAAGCACATCGATCAGGTTGATAATGACTATTTGGAATGGATGGTCAACAACTTCCAAGCAGTTTGATGCCTTGACAAGGAGGGGGGAAATGAAGCGGCAACAATCAGCAATCAGAAATGTTCATGTCCATGATCTCCTCTCTGAGTAAAGTCCTGTACCAGGAAAAAAGACCTGCACAAGGGGAAACGAGTCCATGCAAAGGCAGTGGAAACTGGGAACGAGTCGAACATGTATGTTGCAGCAACACTCATCAACATGTACGCCAAGTGCGGCAGCATGGTAGACGCTCGGACAGTGTTTGACAGTATCCAGGAGCCGGACGTGGTGTCCTGGACTGCTGTGATCCTGGGATATGCGGACAGTGCACAAGGTCTTGCTGCCCTGGACTTGTTTTCAGGATGAAGGGCGAGTGCAGACGTCGCCCAATTGCGTGACATATGTTGCTGCTCTCAAGGCCTGCACGTCACTGGCAGCAGATGGAGATGAAAGTGGAAAGAAAAGGTGTTTGGAACGAGGTAGAGAGATACATTTGGAGATTGGCTGCTATATGAATCATTTTGTGCATAGCACGCTCATAGACATGTATGCCAAGTGTGCCAGCATGGTAGATGGAGCGTGTTTGATAGTATCCAGGAGCCGGACGTGGTGTCCTGGAATGCTTGATCCTGGGCTATGCGGACATGGGCAGGGTCTTGTTGCCCTGGACTGCTTCTCCAGAATGAAAGAGAAGTGCAGATGTGCGCCCAATTGCGTGACTATCTTGCTGCCCTCAAGGCCTGCACGTCACTGGCAGTAGATGGATATGAAAATGGAAAGAAAAGGTGTCTAGAACGAGGTAGAAATACATTTGGAGATTGGTTGCCAAATGAGTCAGTTTTTGGAGAACACACTCATAACATGTATGCCAAGTGCGGCAGCATGGTAGATGCTAAAGCATGTTTGATAGTATCCAAGATCCGGACGTGGTGTCCTGGAATGCTCTGATCCTGGGTTATGCTGAGGATGGTCAAGGTCTTGTTGCCCTGGATTGCTTCTTTAGAATGAAAGAGAAGTGCAAATGTGCACCCAATTGCGTGACTTATCTTGCTGCCCTCAAGGCTTGTGGTTTGAATGGGGCCTTGGCCATTGGACGAAAGGTCCATTCAGAGATAAGGGAATTCAATGCTCGTGTAGTAACAATCTTTGGTAGACTTTTATGCAAAATGTGGGAGCATGAAAGAGGCTCGTGAAGTATTTGATTTGCATTCACGAGTAAGAGATGTATCAACGTGGAATGCGCTTTTAATAGGTTATTGTAGGTTTGGGAATACTAGTTTTGTTTTTAGTCTTTTTGAGATAATGCAGGATCAAGATTTTCAACCAAATGATGTTACATTTTATGCATGCTTGGATGTTGTAGCCATGCAGGTCTGGTAGAAAAGGCATGGGAATATCTTGAGGTAATGCCTACGCAGTATGGACTCACCCCTTCTGTGATACATTACAATGCATGGTTGACCTTCTAGGTCGTAGAAACAAGTTGGACGAGGGTGTTGCTTTATTATATAAAATGCCTTGTGATCCTGATGTAGTGACTTGGATAACACTTTTGAGTGCTTGTCGTAAATGGAAAAATGTTGAAATAGGAAGGATGGCTTTCAAGTCTTTAGTGGATTTGGATCAGAAAAATGCATCTGCTTATATACTTATGGCTGAGATATATGGTAGCAGAGGTATGTGGGAGGAGCAAGAGAAAGTGTTGAAAATAAGAATACAGTTTGGTGTTTGGAAATTGCCTGGACAAGCTTATGTTATGGATGGGCTGGGGAGGATGGTTAAATTTGTCGTTGGGGAGAAAGATCCTATTGAAGAGAAAGATCCTACATATGTTAAAGACAAATTGAAACAATTTCTCAAAGATATACAAGAAAATGAACATGTTGCTAAATCATATAGTATAAGTCATTATATAATGAATTATGAAAATAAGAAGCACTATGTGGGCATAGTGAAAGACGTGCTGTTATTTATGGCATCTTGAATACACCTCATGGAGAGTTGTTAGAGTTGTTAAAAATGTGAGAATGTGTAATGATTGTCATTTGTCGATTAAAATGATTTCTAAATTTTCTGGGAGAGTTATAATGGTAAGAGATGAGAGTCGGTTTCATATTATGGAAAATGGTAATTGCTTATGTGGAGATTATTGGTGATAAAATTTATAAATTGTAAAATTTAAGGAATAATTAATAAATTTATTCATCACCATTTCTTTAATCATAAACATCTTATATTTCTTACTTTCTTTAATTCCATGAGCATGGCCATTAATGTATTTAAGAAGGGGATTGTTTACTTATGGAAATCATATGATTCTTGCCTAACATGAATAACCTTATGATAAGAAAAATATGAGTGTACATTCACTTACAACATTGATTTAAGTGGTATTCAAACTTGGTAAATGTAAGAATTTTCATCTTATTGAAATAACAAGAACATGTACAATTGTGTTTAGTATGAATGCTTAATAAACCATATTATATGCATAGAATTGTCGATGGTGGCATTTAGGCAAATTAAGATCAAGAATAGAGTTTCTCACATCCTTGAATAATTAATTATTAAACACTACCTTAGACATATGTACATAAGTGTGCAACATATAAATGCATAATTGTTTCTAGTTTGTTTTTGGATTCAATACCTTTATCTTCATTTTCAATCAAGACCATGTTGTTGTTGATGATTTTCATGGAGTTACTTCTTTTACAGGTTGCATTCCAGCAATCAAATTATCATAAAGACACTAATTATACTATTGGTAAGTGCTGAAAACCTTCTTTGATTTTGGAGAATGGAAGATGGTGAGTGATATATCAATTAAGATTAATCTCTTGCATTCAAACATATATATATACATACATACATACATACATATATGGACTCTCTCTCTTTCATGCACACACCTAATTGCTACATTTTAAAATTAACTTTAGCACATGAGTTTTGTCTTTGTAGCTATCGTAGGAACTTGACTTAATTTATCTCTTAGTAAATAAAATATTTGTTGGGACCATAAGCTTATCCTCCACTTTATATAAGTCAATATGACGCACCTAAGAAGGTCACTAGCTATGCAAAACTATATATGCACATGGTGGACTATTGGAGACTATTGTTTGGGAGTATTACGCATACAACATTACAACACCCTTTCTAGCTTAAAATAAGGTAGTGAGAAGAGATTGAAACTACATCAATGAGTGGAGACAACAGAAAGGCCAACGATAATGTGGAAGAGCAAACCCCACATTTTGTTAGACAAAAGAACTAAAAGCCTACAAGGATCTTTAAAAGTTGATTATTATTCTCATTACTCCATACCCATTATATAACCACCCTATTTAGTTAGGTCAAGTTATTAATGCATCTGAAGTCATCACAAAAAACAATGAGGTAAAGGTTGCATGGTTCCAATCACAAAGGAGGTGACACAAAGAAGAGAGCCAAAGATACAATGAATGCCTAGAGAAAACATGGTCTCTTAGTAAAAAAGAGTCAACGTGTATTATACATGTCACGACCCGATACAGGATGCAGGATACAAGATATGGGTTACAGGATATGCCAGGATACAGGATATACCTACAGATATTCCTACAGGATATACCTATAGGATATGCCTGCAGGATATTCCTACAAGATATTCTTACAGAGATTAATCCCGCCGGCTCTTCCTTGTCGGAGGGAGTCCAAGGCGGGATTAATCCCGCCCACAATTCTTACGACGGGGAATGGGTGGCGGGATTAAACCCGCACATAACTCTCTCCAAAACTATGATTTCAAAGAGATCTCGGGATAAATCCTGTCCCCAAATCCTTAAAACAGGGATGTGGTGGCGAGATTAATCCCGCCACCCCTTCCCTGCCTCCTAAAATGGTTGGCGGGATTAATCCCGCCGACAACTCTTTCTAATAAATTCTGGTAACTCTTCATCAGTTGAGAAGGTTATCGGCGGGATTAATCCCGCCACTCTTTTTCAGTGGCGGAGAAGCATTGCCCGAGAGATGGTGGCGGGATTAATCCCGCCACCTCTTCGAAGAGGCGAAAAAGAAATGGCCGGATTAATCCCGCCGCCCCGGTTAACCTAGAATATTAAGTTAAAAGGATATTTAAACGGGATAAATCCCTAACGGAATATATTATAATCCTAATGCATTCCTAAACCCCTAAATTGTAATTTTAAGAGAGAATGTAAGAGAGTGAATCTTTATAAGTATTTTTAAATTTGTTTATAATACTTACTTGTAAACAGCACTGAAGGCGCCGTGCTTTCCTATAAAGAATAGCACCCAATTTAATCTCGCTCCTGAGATGATCACTATGAAGAAAAAAGAAGATCTAAAGAGTGAAAAATACAGAAATGAAGAAACCCTTGCCGGAGAAAGAACCAGATCTGAATTTGAGTGGGAAATTAAATGCATTTTCAAATTTACATGTCAGACCGACAATACATATGTCAGAAATTCAAATTTTTTAAAAAGAACAGAAAATAAAATTTAAGATGAGTTGACACAAATATCCGACACTCTGACATATATACTCTCCAGTTCCAATGAGTATTTTAAAATTGCATTTAATGTTATTCAAGTGATTCAAGCTGTTTAATATTACGAAATTTTAGACTATATTCTACATTCTTAGTATTCAAGTATATTTATATATATATATATATAAATATATACTTATACAATAAATAAATTGATATATTATTATGTATCATTTAAAATATATTCATAGTCTGTTTATTATTATTATTTTCTTAATTACTCGAGTATTTAGTTTTCATTTCCTAGTATCAATGGGATATTCTTTATTATATTTTATTTTAAGAATATTCTAATATTAAACCTGATTATCATAATTAAATTAGTCTTGTTCTTAATTATTGCAGTAATTATTCTACATTTGTATATATTAATGGGATTTTCTCAATTAATTTGTTATTATTTCAAGAATATTCATGTGTTAAACCTTATTATCAATATTAAATTAATATAATTATTAAAACTATATATGACTAATATTAGATAAAATGATTATTATTATGTATAATAAAATATGTTCATAGTGTGTATATTAATATCATTTCCTTAATTACTTGAGTAATTAATCTTCTTTATATTAATGGGATATTCTTTATTATTTTCTTATTATTCCAAGAATATTCCAATATTAAACATGATTATGATAATTAATTTAGTTAATTATTTGAGTACTTAATTTACATTTGTATATATTAATGGGATTTTCTCAATTAATTTCTTATTATTTCAAGAATATTTCAATGTTAAACCTTTTTATCAATATTAAATTAATATATATTATTAAAACTATATATGGCTATATATTAGATAAAATCATATATTATTATGTATAATTTAAAATATGTTCATAGTGTGTTTATTAATATTATTTTCTTAATTATTCGATGTTTGTTTTGCACACATATATAAACACAATCATAAATTTACACACGCATTACAAGAACTTACAAAAACACATATGCACACACATGCACAACCCTAAACCAAACTGAAGAAATATGTTGCTTCTTTATTGAAAACATCATGTTCAACGCATGTATGATATATGTACTCAATCTGTGTGTATGTAACACATTGAATTTACATGTGTAATATTTATATTAAGCTTGTTGGGAGCAAACCCTAAACCCTAAACCCTAAACCCTGTGTATACATGTGTGTACAAAAATAATTTTTCAACACTCTCTCTTCACACCATGCATGATCCATCCTAAACCCTAAACCCTAAACCCTAATATGTAACACAATGAATTTACTCATGTAATATGTATGTATGTCTGTGTGTATACACGTGTGTATGTATATATGTGTACTCTGTATGTATATATGTGTACTTTCTGTCTTCTCTCATACATACACACCATGCATGATCCATGTTAATATGTACTGTCTCTTCTCTCAAACATACACACCATGCATGATATGTACTCGGTCTCTCTAATATTATGTACTAATATGTATGTATGTCTGTGTGTATAATACACACCATGCATGATCCATAATATGTACTGTCTCTCTTCTCTCATATACTATGTATGTATATCTGTGTATAATATGTGTAAGTATATATGTGTACTAATATATGCAATGTGTACAAAAATAATTTTTCAACACTCTCTCTTCTCTCATACATACACACCATGCATGATCCATCCTAAATCCAAAACCCTAAACCCTAAACCCTAAACCCATGTAATATGTATGTATGTCTGTGTGTATACACGTGTGTATGTATATATTATGTGTATTAATATATGCAATGTGTATGTATGTATTGATACACATGAAACTTTAACACACACACATGTTAAATCCCTGCATGATTTATATTTTTGGGGTGTATGTGATACACCCACGCACACGCACGCGCTAATAATATAATGAAAGAATATTCGTTTAGGGCGAATCTATATTTTATTCTTTTTAGGGTTTAAGTATATTCTCAGAAGGAATATTCTATTAGGGTTAATATATATATTTAATTCCTTTAGGGTTTAGGTATATTCTTAGGGTTTCAAGAGGCGGCGCTGTGAAATCGGCGGCGGCGGCTGTGCACACAGGTGAGATCTGTGTGTGTGTGTGTGTGTGTGTATGTATGTATATATGTATAGGAGTGTGCGTATAATTTTATTTATTAGTTTTATCTCTCGCACACACACGCACACTCCTGTGTATGTATATGTGTGTGTGGGTGTGTGTTTGTTTATCTGTATGATTTTATTTGTTTCGCTCACACACGCATACACACGATATACATATAAACATATATATATATACCTATATACATATATACATACATATATTATGTGTACCAATATCTATAAATTTTTTTTATTGATCTATCTCTCCCACACACACGCACACTGCTTTACACACACACACACACACACACACACACACACACACACACATATATATATATATATATATATATATATAATCAATGCATATTAAGAAATAGTATACAACACTAGTTTATATATATGCTTATATATTCATATGGGTTATATATATACACATATATATATGTGTGTGTTTATCTGTATAATTTTATTTATTTATTAGTTTTATCTCTCGCACACACACGCACACTCCTGTGTATATATGTGTTGTGTGTGTGTTTGTTTATCTGTATGATTTTATTTGTTTCGCTCACACACGCATACACACGATATACATATAAACATATATATATATACCTATATACATATATACATACATATATTATGTGTACCAGTATCTATAAATTTTTTTTATTGATCTATCTCTCCCACACACACGCACACTGCTTTACACACACACACACATACACACACACACACACACACACAACACACACAATATATATATTATATATAATCAATGCATATTAAGAAATAGTATACAACACTAGTTTATATATATGCTTATATATTCATATGGGTTATATATATACACACATATATATATGTGTGTTTATCTGTATAATTTTATTTATTTATTAGTTTTATCTCTCGCACACACACGCACACTCCTGTGTATATATATGTGTGTGTGTGTGTGTTTGTTTATCTGTATGATTTTATTTGTTTCGCTCACACACGCATACACACATATACATATAACATATATATATATACCTATATACATATATACATACATATATTATGTGTACCAGTATATAAATTTTTTTTATTGATCTATCTCTCCCACACACACGCACACTGCTTTACACACATACAACACACACACACACACACATATATATATATATATATATAATCAATGCATATTAAATAGTATACAACACTAGTTTATATATATGCTTATATATTCACAGACTCTCTATCTATATACACACATATATATGTGTGTGTTTATCTGTATAATTTTATTTATTTATTAGTTTTATCTTTCGCACACACAGCACACTCCTGTGTATATATATGTGTGTGTGTGTTTGTTTATCTGTATGATTTTATTTGTTTCGCTCACACGCATACACACGATATACATATACACACATATATATACCTATGTACACACATATATTATGTGTACCAGTACTGTATAATTTTATTTATTTATCTATCTCTTGCACACACACGTACACTCCTATACATACATACATACATACATATATATATATATATATATATATATATATACACACACACATATATATGTGTGTGTTTTTATCTGTATAATTTTTTTATTTATTAATTTTATCTCTCGCACACACGCTAAGCCCCTCGAGCGGCGGGATTAATCCCGCCGCCGAGGCCCTTCACGCAGGCTATGGGCGGCGGGATTAATCCCGCCGCTCTAGACAAACCGAAGAGCGGCGGGATTAATCCCGCCGCCCATGGCCTGCGTGAGGGGCCTCGGCGGCGGGATTAATCCCGCCGCTCACCCATGCCCTGCGCGGAATGCGGCGGGATTTATCTCGCCGGCAATGGCCTGTGTGAAGGCCCTAATGGGCGGGATTAATCCCGCGGATTCCGCGCAGGGCATTTACAGGGGATGGGCGGCGGGATTAATCCCGCCGCTCATGAGGCTAACCGAAGAGCCTGCATGAAAGATCCTGCACGGAAGGCTAACCGAAGAGCCTGCATGACATGTCCTGCGCGTAAGGCGGCGGGATTAATCCCGCCGCCCAGGGAATTCACGCAGGACATGAACGGCGGGATTAATCCGCCCCACGCTCATGCCCTTCGCGGAGGGCGGCGGGATTAATCCCGCCGCTCAGGCACTTCCGCAGGATATAAGCGGCGGGATTAATCCCGCCCCCACCCATCCCTGTTCAAAATGCCGCAGCCAATATATATGTGTGAGCGCATGATTTACGAGAGGGCGGCGGGATTAGTCTCTCCGAACCTTCATTGCCCGGTGGCGGGATTAATCCCGCCACCCTTCTTTTTTTCCTCCATTGGTATGTTGAATCAATCCCGACTAACTCTGTCTGAGACGGAGAAGGTTTACAAAATACCAATGGAGGGAACTGAGAAGGGTGGTGGGATTAATTTCACCATCCCTTACATGGTGGGCGGGATTAATCCCGCCGCGTACGCATGCCCTGCGCGGAATCGGGCGGGATTTATCCCGCCGCCATTGGCCTGCCTGAAGGGCCTAGGCGGCGGGATTAATCCCGCAAGATTTCGCACAGGGCATTGGCGTTCGGCGGGATTAATCCCGCCGACTAAGGCCCGAGTGAAGGGCCTGGGAGGCGGGATTAATCCCGCCGGACGCCAATTCCCTCGCGGAATCGGGCGGGATTTATCCCGCCGCCATTGGCCTGCTGAAGTGCCTAGGCGGCGGGATTAATCCCGCCCGATTCCGCGCAGGGAATTGGCGTCCGGCGGGATTAATCCCGCCGCATAGGGACCGAGTGAAGGCCCTGGGCGGCGGGATTAATCCCGCCGAGTCTTCAATGCCTGTTGGAGGAATGAATCCCGCCACCCTTCCTTTTTTCTCCATTGGTGAGTCGGACCAATCCTAAACGTTTCTGTCTGAGACGTAGAAGGTTTTCAACATACCAATGGAGAGAATTGGGAAGGGTGGGGAAATTCATTTAACCATCCTTACATGGTGGGCGAGATTAATCCCGCCCCTTTCTGGAGTCACTGAAGGGGTGTGAGAAATAAATCCTGCCCAGTTCTCTCTGAGACCGAGAAGGGTGGCAAGATTAATTCCGCACTCCCGTTCAAGGCCTCCAGAAAGGTGGCGAGATTAATCCCGCCCACTCTTTCAGGAGGCATTGAAGGGGTGGCGAGATTAATCCCGCCGCACCTTCCATGTGAATATATATGTGTATTAGTATATATAAGTTGCATATCTCATTTTATTTACTTTTATCATCTTATTATAATATTTCGAGTAAAAGCTAGGAATCTATGTAAAACTATCTATGTAAAACTGTCCAGAGCTCACATTTGTGGTGGTTCTAAAACGAAATGTTATCTTTCTTTTGCACTAGCACAAATGTGAGCTTCGGACAGTTAATTACGTCTACTTCTCTCTGTGTATTATTTTTGTATATTCGGGTTTATACAAGTGTGTGTGCGTTTTTATATGATTTGTATTCATAGTGTATTATTTTGCAGAAGGACGATTTGATCAAACAAGGAGATCGAGTCATTAGTATGGAGTCGTCGTCAAATTCTGGGTAAGAATTAAAATAAAATCTGTTATACTCGGATACTTGAACTAATCATTTTTGTATTCAGATGTGGAATTGAGGTGACATTAAAGACAAGAGCAGGAGAAGAGATGGGCAGGGGGATTCTGGAATCAACTTGGCCATATTTTAAGATAAATGGGAAGCGCATTGGAGCAACCATGGCTGCTGTCAAATTAACCTCTGTCACATCTCATGGACAAGCAAAACAATGGAAAGTAGATTCGCTAGTCAAGCACCCGAAAGCAGGCTGCGAACCCAGATTGGACGATTCTCGACACATATGCCTTGTTCCATCCAATGTCACGTTCTCGGATCCAGAGGTCGTCAGTTACAACATTAATTTCGGGTGGTTTTGTCGACTTGTGGATAATGACGTTCACGTGTTCACTAATGATGTTGACCTTGGAGTTCTTCTTCAACTCAACGAAAGCCCATCTATGGAGGGGATCCATCTGGATGTCTACTTCGAAAATCTTCAGACTCATCGAGTAGGTGTATTGTCAGGAGATATTGCTTCACAATACAGAAAATCAGCAAGTGAAGCAATCTTCCCTCTTCACATTGAAGAAGAACACAGCGACATCATAATGGAGATTGAGAGGGTGGCTCGGTCTCAGGTTCTCTACAGATCACGTTCAATTTGCTTAGGGAGCTTTGGGAGCTGGAAGAGTGTACCGAGAACACTAGAACAGCTGCAGTCGGGGATCACACATGTTGATTCGGATCGCAAAAGAAAATCATCAATCGTTTTGTCAGCTGCACCTGTGGCATCTCATGCTGCAATAAGTCACAAGGAAATGATGTTGGATGATAAGATTTATCCTTGTAGGGTTAAATATTGCAGCGTCAACCCAAACTTCAATTACAGGCCACTCAACCAGGAACGTGTAGCTGAGCTCATGGAGAAGATGAAGGACGACAATTCTTATACCGTTCCACATAATGCTGTTTTGTGTCCATACTATGAAAGAAGGAAGGGCGCTGACAAAGTCTGGATCACAACACCAGAACAACTCATGAAGATTCAGACGGAGAATAAAATCTATCAAGTACTACATCATTAGTGGCCAGCACACAATAACGGCAGCCCAACGACTTCTCGATGAACACAACAAAGGAACGATGGCAACAAAACTTTCCGAGCATACCCGTGAGAAGCTGACAAAAAGATCGGCGTTTTTAGCTAAGCCGAATCTCACAATCGAGCAGTACCATAAGTTATCGGCGGAATGGGACGCTGCCGACACCAACCACTACAACAGCAAAATATGGGAGAAGTTTAAACACACGCGAGCCGTGGGAATCTCTTTGAGCGACCACCAAAGAGCTACCGCAGGGAATACACAATCTGCGGAATACCGGGTAAGCAAATTGTTTGGGCGGGATTTATCTCGCCGGTATATTAATCTGTCTTTTTCCTCAGAGAGTTGAAGAAATTGCAGCAGTTGATTTTGCCCAGGTGGGCGGGAAGGAAACATCCTTTCTGATGATGTTGATTTCTTGCCCCGAAGATAGGATCTTTGCCAAATGGTTGGGGATTATGGAATCCTTTTCAAAAGGAACACTGAAGAAGAAGCAGACAAGTGAAGGGGAGCCCTCAGAAAAGTCTGCAAAGAAACCCAGTAAGACGCCGAAGGCTAAGTCTGTTCAATCTACAAAGGATGTAGACAACGATTTCAAGCTCACATGGTTGAAGCCTTTAAATGGAACAACGATGGAGGAGATGGAAGTCTTGGCTGATTTGGTGATCGATGGCAAACTACAAATTAATAACAGCAGCCCAACCTCTCCTTTTCATCTCAAGGCAATGGAGTTGAAGACGGTCAGGCATTTCAAGGAGTGGTTGGGAATACACTGCCACAAACTGGGTTGGACCTCGACTTCAACATATGAAGAGGTCAGCAAATATTTGCATGTGACGAACGATGATATGCTTGTCGAATGGGTGAACCAATCGGAAGATCTAGGCAAGAATCTATTGCACGCCAACGCCAAAAAGGAGAACATTGGGATGACGCCTTCTCTTATGGCAGTCCTTCAGCAGCGGAGAACCGAATTGAACCTTATAAAGGAGGATGCTACGAATCACGACAAGCCCTACAGATGTTTGTTGTTAGATTCGGAGACTTTATGGGGTAACATCACTGCTTGTAGGAAACCGTTTCAATTGTTCGTGATGGATCGGCGGGTGTCAAAAAATCTTTCGACAGATAGGGCACTAGAGGATCTGGTGGAGAAACTTAGCCGTGCAAGCATATACATAGAAGGTATTTATTATTGAATTCATGCTTGCGCTCTTCACTGATACCTACTTTTTCAGGTATTTATTTCTTGATTCTTGCTCATGTCACCGATACTTTTGCCTTCGCCTTCGCCAAGAAGAATAGACATCGTTGGACAGGATTTTATATGAACGATGCTAATCCCAAGTGCATTGATACCGTTGTTCACTTGGTTGTTAGGAATGCGCCAAACAATTTCAAGCTTCCAAATGACTGGCCAGGCATCTGTTTGCACTCCAACGGCCCTGAACCTCCATCCGATACACCGATAGGTATGAGTGACGTATTCGGCAATGTACGTTATCCAAACATTACAAGTCAAGCGGCACGGAGCATCGTCAACTTGATCAGGGGTCCTCACAGTGATGCGTGGGTTTTTGACTACTGCACTAGGGGGTCCGTCTTGAAGGAGTGTTACCTTCGGCATACATGTGTGTTTGCCGTTGAAAGGATAAGACCATGGTTGAGGACCTGAACAAGTGGATAGATTGGGTCTCAACTGAGTACCCCAACGATCCATAAAGGCGTATTTGAGAAAGTTCCCTCCAGATAAGTGCGATAGCTCTGAAGGTGAATCTGGTTCAATCTCGGAGTCTGAGAACGAACTTCAATCAGATATTAGACCGGAAGTTATCTCGAGGAGTACAGAACATTCGCACACTCCAGGACCCATGGAAACATCAATAGAAGATGCAGAAGATCTTGAACCATCTCACAAGCGGCTTAGACCTTCTTCGCCTCACTCAGAAGGTAATAGCGAAGAAGAATTGATAATGAATTGATAGAGTGATGAATAGTTGTAAATGAGTGTAACATAAGGCATTTTTGTATATTTCTTTTATATTTGTACAGAAAATAAATTCTCAAGGATTAATGAAGCTTTTAGTTCAAACATGGGTCACACATTAACAAGGTAAATAATATACCTTGATAATTTTAAGGTCAGCTAATTATCATTTTGCAGATGTAATGAAATAATTGAGAACATGGATTTTCAGCATTGCATGAGGTAAGAGAGGGGTTTGGCGACAATTTCTTGTGCCACATGTCAGAATGACAGAGTTCATGCAGGAAATGGATAATAATGCAGCTCAAAACATCGTTACCATGGGGGCCACTTCATCATCATTTTTATTGGCTTCAGTTCCGAAATCAATTTCTTCAGCGCATGCAATATCTGAATCTTGTAAGGATGATGTACAATTAAATGATGAAGGGATAGGCAACGAGATAGTGGCAACGGATAAATGTGAAAGGGAGCAAACAAGTGATTTGCAAAGTATTCAAGAGGCAACGCTATCTCATGTTACTCATGGCCATATTGTGTTGTTGGATGTCAATGGTGTTCTGCTTCATCGACAAAGGCCCAGGATAGAAAAAAGAAATCAAACAAGGAGATTTCATTCCTTGTCATGGTAAATTTCGATATGATATTATTTTTCGTCCAGGGTTGGATCGTCTCTTTCAAAAGCTTAAGGAGATGGGTGCGCTTGTGGGGATTTGGTCATGCATGCAGATTCATAACTTAACACCGCTGTTGATTTACTTAAGAAACATTGTAGTGTTGCAGAAGAGGTGATTCGTAAAGATTGGATTTTTGACCAGCGAATGTGTCATAAACCTCTCGAATTTCACAATATAAGAAAGGAAAGCAAGCCATACTTCTTCAAGAATGAAAGAATAATTGGGACTCATGGGGAGATCAGTCGCTTAAGGATAACGAAGAATGCACATATCTTAGTAGTAGACGACTCTCCTCAGAAGGCTATGCTCAACCAAAACATTGCTTGTATTCATCCAATCACTTTCGATCCATATTCTGATACCGATATCATGGATGAGCTAGTGAACTACTTGGATACGTGCCTCAGAAAGAAGAATCTCGAAAATTTTTGTGAGCAGTATCCACCGTATCATACATTTCCTGAAGCTTTTCTTTCTCGTGATATTGAATTTTATAAAATGAAGGATAGCAACCGGGCGCTTTATAATATTATTCTTAAGGAACGTCAGTTTTTAGATGAGCCTTTATGCAGACCTTCTCTTATCACATCTTATGTATTAACAAGGATGGCAACTCCCAATTGCATTCGTGAGAGTGTTAAGTGGTGGCAACAACATCAAGATATTGACCAAAATGATTTGATTAATCCGGAGAGTGATGATTTAGACAAAATGAAAAGATTTCTTTGTATGATAGAAAGAAAGTATTTATAAAAAATTAACATGTTGATAAGAAAATGATTTCATTTGTAATTATGTTTGATAGTATTTCTTCATTATTGTAAACTATTTTTAGAATAATATGAATATTCTAAGATATTTTAGGAATATTCCTTACTAAGTAAGGTTATTGAAGGATTAATTAATTAATTAATTAATATTTAAGGCTTAATTACATATTAATTAAATGATTAATTAATAATTAAAACTTAAGTATTAATTAGTAATTTATTTTATATTCCCATTTTCACGTATCATGCCCACTTTAGTTACAACGTCATAATACTTGCTTAATATGTTTACTACTTAATACTTGTGTTCATATACTAATGCATTTTTCATATGTATTTATCACATGCTACAATAATGTGTGTTTTCATATTTAATTTATTTCCATTTATTTACATATATGAAATTTATACATTTACATTATACATTTTTTACACATATGGACACACTTTTATTGAATATATATTAATAATATTATTAATATCATACATTATTTACAATATTATATTCATAGTAATATATCATCAATATCATACATTATTTATAATATTCTATTGATTAGGGTTAATATAAATTTAATTTTAGGGTTATTATGGTTAAATGATGCTTCAACCCTTAATTTAATTTTTATTCTTAACTTGGTGAATTTACCTTTAATCAATTATAATGAATTATCCTTGCCATATATGCTATACATGCATGACCTAGCAACTTCAATAGTGCCGCACGAGTTTAAGATTTATGATGGCTGTTGATTAGATATTCATGACACGCATGTAGGTTTAGGATTTAAGATGGCCGTAATATGGGTCTACGCAAGCTTAGGATGTAGAATGGCCTAAGTTGGACCTTTAACCTGCTTAATATTTAATGAACCTTAACCTGTTATTTAATGAGTTTATTATTAAGTTGGACTCTTAATTTCTTTAATTACCCTTAATTTAATTATTAAGTTGAACCCTTAGGGTGGTGTTACATGTGGGTTCGGATCCGAAAAATTAGGATCCCGGGTGAAGGATTCCGAATGAGGGTGTTACATGTAAACATGAATATACTTTCATTTATACTTTTCCATGTGTTATTCTTGTTACATGATATTCCACCTCATTAGGTGCCACATAAACAATGATTCTCCTAATGAGCTAGCGAAGGCGGCGACAACTTCTTCTTGTCCATTAGATGGTTAACTTGCTCAAGGCCATATTCCAACAGGTTTTGTTGTTGTTCAAGCACTGGAGACAAGCTCAAGTTCACAAGTTCTCTGTTCTTCAGTTTCATTTTCAAGCAGTCTGAGGGATTTCTTGTGATTCAACAACTGCTGTCATAGAGCTCTTACACAGCTGCAGATCTGCTGTTGATGATGAATCTCCTTGAGGGGGATGCATCGTCACATCAACAAAGCCCTCCATATCCATTCCGACATTCCTTCTCTCGACATTCACAACCTAGAATGTTTTGGCACAAAAATAGGATAGCTTAATTGCCATGTGGTCGTTCGGGGCATTCGGAATTTATTCAGAACTCCCCGGGGTTTTGAATGTAATTCTGGACCTGGACACTTATTCAAGATACTTTTTACATGTAACATGGTGAAATTAGGTCTGAATCCTTAATTTTTCCTTAATACCACCCTTAATTTCTTTAGTTTACCCTTAATTTAATTATTATTCTTTAATTTATTTATGACCCAACCCTAATTTAATGACATTGATGTGTTAAGTGGATTTAGGATTTAGGATGGTTATCGATAACGAGTGTTAATGACACACGTGAACATGAAATTTAAGGTGGCCGTACAATGGGTCCATGGGGCTTAAGATTTAGAACAAGCCATTGACGAGGCGTAGACAAACACACACTGAATGAACTTATAATATAACAATATATTATAAAATGTATATATAAATATTAATTATAGTAAGTGATATATTAATTTGTGGTATTCTTAAAAGGGATTTTGGTCTATTAAGTCTCTGTTATATCATTATATCTTTAAAACATTGTAAGAACATTTAGTTACTTTCATTTATTTAAACTAATATACAACGTAAGTTAACTATTTACGCGGTGGCGGGAAGAACAATTAGGGTTCATAGTGATTGAAGCGATGGAGGAGGTAATCGATCACAAAATCGTATAAATAGGGATTAGATAGAGTTCTGCGATCTAAGCTTATGGCGGAATCCTCTTCTCGTGGCACCGCATACAGATCCTTCCGTCATTTAACACGAGACAGTAAGAAAATTCATCTCAATATTTCAGAATTTCCATGGTATTTTAACACTTGCATTATATACATAGAACACACACACGCACACGCACATGCACACACATGTAAGTATTTGTGTCATAAACACAATCGTCTAGATTATTACATTGTATACACACACAATTTGGTGTTCTATCCAGGATTATTAAAGGAAATGCTTGGTAGTGTGAAGACAGGAGACAGTCCGAAAGATTGGAAGGTATACACAATATATAGATACATAGATATATAGACAGATAGATATCGATATGTGTGTGTGTAATTATCTATACAAATTTAAGTACTTCATTTTTCATTATTTCATTATTTGTAACTTAATGAAATATACAGGTACTTATATTTGATCAATCACTGTCAAGGTGATGTCTTCTTCTTGCAAGATGGCTGACATTACGGACGAAGGCATTTCATGTATATATACATATTATTATGTGATTTCCTTATATATAATTATTTTCCTTTTAATTATATAATATATATTTTCTTTTTCACTGTAGTGGTTGAAGACCTTAATAAAAAAAGACAAGCGATGCCAACACTTGAGGCAGTTTACTTTGTACAAGCCACACAAGACAGGTGAATGCCGAGTTTTGATAGTCACATGATACACATTTGCTCACCACAGACACACACACACACACGCGCGTGTTGTGTGTGTGTGTTTATCATATACATATACATTCTTAATATAGATGTTTATCTCTGCAGTGTTAACAAGATCATGTGGACTTATCAGGCAAATCCCCTCTATACAAAAGGTCATTAATATACTAAAATACATGCTTCATTAATATGTTATAAATAAATCCTATTAACATATTGTTTATGATGTTTTCAGAGCCTACATTTTCTTTTAGTTCGCCTGTTACACCAAACCTTCTAGATATGATTAAAGGTGATAAAATTGTCCGTTCAAGGCTTGCAGCACTTAAAGAGTAGCTAAAATATACACCCATAACATACCAAGATACTCACATTCGTATATTTACCATCTTGTTTATGTATAGATGAACTTGGAGTATGTAACCATGGACTCACTGGTATGTGTGTACGTGGTTTGATATATACACATATGTACACTTGGTTTTTGCAGGGATTTGTCACTGATAATCGGAAAGCTTTAGTAGAATTATTTGGAGAAAACAGTGACAGTTCTCGGATTATGAAACATGCATTGATACAATTGCTACACGCTTAGCAACTGTGTTTGCATCACTGAAGGTGTGTGTGTGTGTGTGTGTGTGTGTGTAGATTTATATGTGTTTCCAGCGGATCTTATTTCTTATGAACCATACTCAGATGCATGCATGCATGTGTGTAGAGAGAGAGAATCCTCATTATTAAATGATATTAAATGCACATACGTAAAGTTTATTTTATATACAGTATAAGTCATGATAGGATACGTGATTAAGTTTATTGTACCTAGTAGAAGTTACATTATTCAGTTAAAACAACATTGGAAATATATAATATTATTTATTTTATATTAATGCTTAAATTATTTACAGGAATATCCTAGGGTGCGTTACAGGGCTCCTAAGTCACCAAGTGCAGAAGATGAACTACCAAGTACACGTGAATTGCTTCCAACAAAATAGCTGCAGCAGTTTGGGAGCGGCTCAATAAGTATAAAATGACACTACCCGACTTTCCAAAGAAGGAAACTTGTGATCTTATAGTTATCGATCGAAGTATTGATCCGGTAAACAATAACAATATTAAATTAATAATCTCGACATATAATCTGATTTTAAATTAGGAACAATCATCATTAGATATTTATAATACACTAATGTAGATTCTTAATCATTAAATATCTCTAATCATGAATAAAAATGTTATTCCATATAAAAAAATTCTGGTTAAAGGTATATAATTGTTTATTCTATTTTAGTTATTTAATAATCACTTATGCTATTAAATCATATATATAAGTTTAATTAATTTCCAGATTGCACCATTTATACATGAATGGTCGTATGATGCAATATGTCATGATCTTCTTGGCATTGAAGGCAACAAGTATGTGTACGAGGTGAGCTCCGGTTTTGTCTTATTTAGTTGAATAAGTTACTGTTTAACACACATACAAGGCTAAAAATTTACACATATTTGTCCAGGCTACTAGTGGAAGCCACACAGAACGTAAAGAAGTGCTTTTGGAAGAGCATGATCCTGTATGGGTAGAATTGAGACATCTTCACATTGGAGAGGTTTGTTTATAAACACACACAACATAGAGAGTGCCTCTTTGTGTGTCTGTGTGTGCGTGCTATAGATGAATATAATTACTTGATAAATACGTACGTAAGTGCAGGCGAACTTAAAGTTGACTGATAAGATGAACCAGTTTGGCTCGAAGAACAAAGCAGCACAAATTCGTTTAGGAACAAAGTCTCTCTCTCTCTCTCTCACACACGCACACACACACACACGCACGCATGCACACATATAATTCTAACTGTGTGATTTGTTTAGAGAGAGTCAAGATATATCTACAAGGGACATGCAAAACTAGTCCAAGCACTTCCTCAGTTTCGTGAACAACTTGATAAACTAAGCCTTCATATACAGGTGCATATCAGTACTCTCTCTCTCTCTCTCTCTCACACACACACACACACACACACACACACACACACACATTGATTATCATTATTTTGTATATGTTTACAGATTGCCACGGTATTGAATGAAAAAATTTCTGAACAACATCTTTAGTGTATTGGAGCTGTAGAACAAGATTTTACATTTGGAAGAGGATCGAGTAAAGACTTGGTCAAGTTGTTTAATACAAGACAGGTTTGTAATTAAACATTAATCAAGTATATGATTATAAACATCGTTATTTGTAATTAAACATAATCAAGTATATGATTATAAACATCGTTATTTTGTAGGATATGACCCTTGAAAACAAGCTTCGTTTGCTGATCATTTATGCAGCTGCACACCCTGATAAACTTGACGCTACAAAGCTTGGACAGTGGATAAAGGTTGTGCATTTTAATTACTATATATATTAATTTAATCTCAATAATACTAATATTAATTTATTTTTAACGCTTTTTTTCAGCTAGCCAAACTAGGAACAGAGGAAACCAATATCATTAACAATTTAAATATCTTGGTGTTCCACTTGTAGAGAAGCAAGCCGGGGTTCTTTAAATCCAGTCGCAAGGTATCTAATACACACAGTGCGTGCGTGCGTGCGTGCGTGCGTGCGTGTGTGTGTTCTGATCTTTTCTATTGTAGGCACCACCTCCAAGGAAGGAAAAGAAGGAAGAAGGTGATACATGGCAACTTTCACGTTTCTATCCTGTTATTGAGGTGAGTGTTTAAGAAAATACATATATGTGACACACACACGCACGCACGCACGCATTTCAGGATATTCTCGAGGGAAATGAACTGTCAAAGGAGGAATATTCCTTATCTGAACGAGCCTCCAAAACCAGTAGAGACGTCTGCTCCTCAGAAGCCCGTCCCACAATCAATGCGGACAACCAAGTCAACATGGGCTACGAAAACGCGCTTCGGATGCCATGTATGTATCAAAACATTGTACTAATATTTATTAATAGTATAATATAATATATTTCAACTATATAAGTTATATTGTATATAATTATATTAATTATACTGATTGAAATCGTGTTGTGATATATAAGTGACACGGCAGGGCCTGTGCCGCACGTTAAGGTTGAAGGACAACGGATGATTGTTTTATATCGGAGGAGCCACCCGATCGGAGGTAAACTGTATAAGCTAAATTACTAAGTTTTTAACTTATGTTATTAATATAATTTGCTAAAACGTGAAGTTTTCAGTTAAAGGCTGTGCATAAGTTAAACGGCCAAGCTTAAACGTTGAAGTTATTCTGGGTCTACTAGCTTAGATGAGCCTCATCAGTTTCTAGAGGCAGTATACATGTTTATATTGATTATATTTATATTATAATATTAAGTTATAACTATGTAAATTAAAATTTCATTCATTTTTTACTATGTCTATATTACAGAATCTTAAGGAACTAAAAGTGGAGAAGGAAATCGATATAGCTGACATTGACATTGATTAGGTAAAAATATTATTCTATAATTTATATTTTTTTATATAATATATATGCTATTATAATTTAATATATATTGCTAGGACCTGTCTATATTAATATTATTGTATTAATTTATACTGTAATGTTTTATTTATATTATATGTATTTTTATACAGTTGGGACTTCCATTTTATATGAATTAATGTAGGTTATTATTAAACTAAGTTTTACACGTTACTTTTAAGCAAAACTTGTCATGTTTCGTAGTTATCTTGTATTTTACTACTGTTAATATACGGTATGTGGAACATTGTAATGTATGTGTATATTTCATTGTGGATTATTACACTAATTATCATTAATCTTACTTGTGTCGAGTAAGTTTTAAAGTATCTAATTATTGATTGAAAAGTTTATGTTCGTATACAACACACTCACAACTATATATATATATATATATATATATATATATATATATATGCATGTATGTATGTATATATGATAGAAATCTTAGAGAATACATAATGTTTATATGGTGTAATACACGCTATCATTAATATTATATAAAATTATAAAAACCTACTTTAAAAGAACACGGAAGAAGGTCTTTAACACCTCTCATTTTGAAATTATTTAAAATTTCACTTTGTGTTGAAATAAGTTAATCTATGCAATACTTGCTAATTTCTCTTATATACAATAAAATAAATTAGCAATTTTATATAATTTTTAAAGTACTTAATTGTTTTTATGTATACTTTACAGTGATGCGTTCTGTTACCAAAGGTACAAAATATCTCATTTTTTGGAATATTCTTTTTAATTTTCCTCCATATTAATAGGTATCGAAAATGTTAACATCATCAACAGCTATGGTACATATACAAAAATATCAGATTTTTATGTTGTATATAGTTCTCACGCGACCCTTCAACCACCATATTGTATAAGATACGTATATATTATATTATCGTATATCTATATATTAGTGTTAATTTGTTTTAAAATATATTATCTGGATACATGGAAATTTAATGTTATTACATTATCATTATTTAATTAAACTACTGTACTTACGACATATACGATTTTTTATTTGTTAATTAATTATTTAACAAGATAAGAAACATAAAGCACGTGTCCACGTCAAGAGGGTCCGATGGCTCGCACTAGCAGCCATACAAGACACGTCGGACTTATCAACCAATGGGATGCTAAAGAGGTTTCGTACCTGGACGAGGTACGATCCACGTCAGCGGGACCCGCAGCCACGTTGTCTGTCTATGCATTTATCTGACTGGAAAGTTTTTGCCGCGTGGGATTTCTTTATCGCCAGCGTGGCCAACAAATGGTCTTTAAGACTGCATTTCTTTTGCGTACAGTTCTTCGTTTCGTTCTGTCCTCTGTTCTTCGCTAGGGTTTTTACTCGAGGAGCGCCTGTGTACTCTCATTGGATCTCTGCGCGTTCTTCTGCCTACATTTCTGCGTAATTCAGCTTGTGCGCGGTTTTCAGCGCGATTCAGCGCATCAAATCCAACATTTCAGTTGCTGTTATCTTCATAATTCCCCCATTTTCTTGGGATCAAATCTTGCGCAGAAAGAAATCTCGCTCCAAAGAGATAGATTTCTTACAAATGGGGCCGGGAGACCTTGAATCGGGTAGACATGGTGAGCGGCAGCCATTACTGGCTGGAAAGATCAGCGGCGGTAGCAGTAGCAGCTCCAGGAGGAAGGAGAAGAAATTCAGGGGTACCGCGCTGTTTACCATTCTCTGTACCGTGATTGTTGCCCTTGGACCAGTCACATTCGGGTTCTCTGTAAGTATTGTGTCCTTCATGCACACGTATACACACATAATTATGTATATGTATAGATATATGTGTGTATATATACGTATTTGAATTCACAATGTTTTCCACGCAGATGGGTTACACTTCACCGACACAACAGCACATTACTCGCGATTTGAAACTCACCCTCTCTCAGGTATTGTACTCGATATACACATGTACATACGAATGCTTATACTTGTACGTACAGTCTCCATGTACGGTTCTCTTATCAACGTGGGTGCAAATGGTGGGAGCGATTATCAGCGGTCGGATTGCGGATCGGTTTGGACGGAAAGGGGTATACATATATATTGTGTATATATGTAATATATTCAATATATTCTATACTATATTTTGTGACATTTTTAATTTTGCATGCAGGCTTTGGTAATAGCATCTGTGCCACATATAGCCGGGTGGCTAGCCAACGCATTTGCTAAGGTTATTGTATAAAAATGATTATTTTAACATATCTATGACACGTTTCGAAACTATCCTTATTAGGGATTCCCATTTTGTACTTAGCAAGACTGTTGGTTGGCTTCGGAGTTGTGTAATCTCGTTCACTGTAAGTCCAACTACCAGTGATTGTATATACGCGTGTGTATTATACAAATGTTTTGTATTTTTCTGACTTTTGAGTGTAGGTGCCCATGTATATTGCTGAGATTGCTCCGAAAGATTTACGAGGAAGTCTTGGGGCTGTTAACCAGGTAAGTACATAAGTTATATAAGTATTAATGGAAGCTCATCAACTTTCCGTTTTGTAGCTTTCGGTGACTACTGGGATCTTCCTTTCATACCTCGGTGGGCTGGTTTTGGACTGGAGACCTCTTTCTGTTGCTGGTATGTATACAAGTGTCTGAGTCCGTTTTGTGAGCTTAAAGTGTGTGTGTGTGACGCAGAGAGAGAGAGAGAGTTCTTATGAGCTTAAAGCTGTTTATCTCAGGCATTATCCCATGCTCCTTGTTGCTCGGTGGCCTCTTTGTTATCCCAGAATCTCCACGTTGGCTGGTGAGAGAAGAGATACTAAATTAAGAAGAATATTCTTAGTAGTATCTTGGTTTTGCAGGCTAAAATGGGAATCGAAGACACACTGATCTCCTCATTGCAAGCACTACGTGGCAAAGATTGTGATATATTTCAGAAGTCACAGAAATTCGGGTACGCATCTGATATTTTTGTGTATGTATGTGTATGTGTGAATTAACAATTGCTTTGCTTAAACAGGATGCAGTTGACATAGCTTACAAGCAAGAAGCCAATGTTAAATTATCTGATCTTTGCAAAAAGAGCCTCCTCCGGCCTCTCATAGTAAGTTTTCACTCAATATGAGATATATGATGTGTGAGCGTGTGTTGTGGGTAACTTAATACGTAATATTAATATATTTTAATTGCCATGCAGGATTGCGATTGGGTTGCAGATTTTACAACAATTCTCTGGGATAACGCAATTATGTTCTATGGAAGTGCAATATTCAAATCTGCTGGTATGTTTTCATTATAAATATGTTACATATTTGATATTTTGTTTATATACCGGATATAACATTATATATTGTAGATTATATAGTGAGAGTTCTTAGCACGCTTTATATTTATCAAGATTTGAGTAGATTATAGAGTAATAGTTCTAGTAAGCTTTGTATTTAATAAAATTATGAATCATAATCATGTGGTAAGTATGTGGTTAGCATCTTAAGTTGTTTTTCCTCCTACAGGTTTTAATCAGGGAACCTTGCCACGTTGGCTATCGGCTTTCTCCAGGTAAGAAATATAGACATGTATACACATAGTTGTGTGTCATACATCTATGCATCAGTATATTCACAGACATTATATAGCACGTCCATTGATGCATGAGTTTGATATATATGTGTGTGTGTGTATACACATATATAGACACATGACGTGACCGTGGTGTATCCTTTCTACACAGGTGGTAATGACCGGCGTGGCTACTGGACTAATGGACAAAGCCGGTCGTCGATTGCTGCTCATGGTTTCGAGTGCAGGCATGGCATAAGCTGCTTTCTAGTCGGAGTCTCGTTTTACTTGCAAGCTCAGCTTGATCCTTCTTCTCATTTACTTGCGTTTGTTGGCAACCTTGCTTTGATCAGTCTCTTGGTAAGCATGTGTATATATATATATGTGTGTGTGTGTGTGTGTGTTGGACATACACACTTGTATACGTACGTATATTATGTCTACAATCGGATGTAGTCTTATTATACATCTCTTTACAGGTTTATATAGCTGCATTCTCATTGGGATTGGGACCTATTCCTTGGATTCTAATGTCTGAGGTAAATGACAAATTTTTATAATGAAAAAGATTGAAGTTTAATAAGGTTCTATTAACAGGTTTTTCCTGCACATATCAAAGGATTAGCAGGTAGTGCAACGACGCTGGTTAATTGGTTTGGTGATGGGATTGATTACTATGACTTTCAACTTTCTGCTAGAATGGAGTTCTACAGGTGTGTGTGTGTGTGTGTGGGTGCGTGCGAGAGAGAGATTAATACACATGCATATGTATGTTAATGTGGAGATTTATATAGGTTCCTTTTTCCTGTTCTCCGGAGTATGTGCAATGGCGGTATTGTTTGTGGCTTTCTTGGTTCCCGAAACGCGGGGAAGAACACTGGAGGAAATAGAAGCACTTTTTCCAGTAGAAGATTGATTATACGGAAAGGTGTACGGTTTCAGCTACAATGTACGGTCTGTCAATTTTTTTCCCTTAGGTGATGAAGGGTTTATTACTATATACAATGGTAATTATAAATAAATCAAAAATCATTTTGTATTATAACACACATGTTTAATATTTGTTAAAATATAATACACGATTGTGTATAATGTCATTATACTTTGGTACGAAATAAATAAACGTGCACACAGGTTTTATATAAGGAACATACGCTTCCATATAAATGCCTTTATATAGCTTCAACGCGTATTATAAATATAAATATGTTAACATGGAGTATATTATTTTTTTATTAAATATTTTTAAATAAATTTAATATTGATAAAGTCTATACGTTTAATATTTTTTTAAACAAGTTACAGGAAACACTCATTTCGTTTGTTAAGGGCCCATTATTAAATAGAATTTGATTAAATTATGATAATCTCGGCCCCCCCTTTATTTTAATATAAATATTATTAAGAAATTTTCATTATTTTTATAATTAATATTTAAAAATTGAAATCTCAAAGTATTAATTATTAAATTGTGACATAGCCTTAAAGGTATATTACATAATTAATAAAGAAATTAGAATTTTAAATGGGATGAACACCGTGGCATATTAGAATTATAATTCACCACAGAACCCATGTTTAACCCTTACCTATACTACTAACCATTAGTTAAACACTGATATCATAAGAAAGAAATATCACAATATAAAACATTATATGCGTATTACACAAATACATTGGTTTCTCGTACGGTTGACATATATGTACTGTATACAGTACATATACAGGGCTATGTTTATACATTAATTATACGAGATATAACAGTGCTGCAAATCATTCAGGAACATACACACTTTCATACATAAAATGCTTACATAAGTAAATATGTATAACACTACTTTTTTATGATTAGTATTTTTTAAATGAAATTTAAATAAAACTAAAATATAAAACTTAATAATTTAAATATTTTAAGGAAAAACTCAATACCTTAACTTAAACATGAGTATATTATTAAGATATTTCAATTTTCTTTTCATTTATATTGTAAAATTAAAATAAAATCAAACTATTAAATTATGACATACGATCGCGTGTCGGGCAGAGATTTGAGTGGGGGATTTTTACACGAAGTTTATGTCACATTTGTTATTTTGTGTCTTAAATTTTATATATAAAATAATAATTTAAGATTATGAGAATATGTAGTAATTCTTGATGTTTAAGACCTTCAAATATATTATATTAATTTAAGAAATCAAAATCATATAAATCAAAATATACTCACATATAAAAATGTTATATATATGAGCTTTAACAGGCTAATTTCAACTAAACTCATATAAATTACTGTTTCTTTGTTGCCAATTTAGTAAGCAAATTCAAATGCAAACATATATTTAAGTTTAATAAATTTATACTAATTTACTTTGTAAATTGCATATATATTCGAATAATAGTAATAATAATTCATATGATTATTCGAGGATTAAAAATTGAAAATAAACTAAATAGATTTGAACCGAACGGTCGTAGGTTTAGAATATTCTCATTTACTTACCAATAATAATGTTAATTTATTTGTGTACATAAATGTATATGCTTTTTTGTTAGTTAATACATGTACATATTTGTATGTATTTTTCCCTATCAATATATTAAATATTTTAATTTTTGCATATCTATTAAGTTAAATTGAATTAATAAAAAGATGGTTTAGATTCTCAAAGAAATATCAGCATGAACTTATTAAGTAACTAAATATAATGAATTCTTTATATTTAATACAAAGCCTTTTAACGCCCTTGAGGATTAACAAGCTGTGAGAAAACCGCACTGGCAGAAGCATCTTCCGAATACCCATCGTAGTAATCATCCACGTCACCATGGTTACTCGTATTTACCACGTCACCGTTACCGTGACCATTCGCTACACCATTTTCTATTTACCATCTCGACGTTACCGTTACCATTATTTCTATTTACGGTCTCTACGTTGTTACCACCACCTTCGCCGCCGTCCTTAAACCTCCTCTGAGCAGCATCTTGCATATGTAATGCACTCTCCAGGTTCCATAGAACATCCCCCATTGACGGCCTCGTGCACCGTACTCCTGTAGGCATTTCTCGGCTGTCTCCGCCACTTTGTGTACGGACTCCATGTCAGCATCGTCCTCCGACCCCGGCCTTCTTAACCTCGGATCGACTATATTCTCAAGCCTTCCCGCTCCTCTTTGCAGCCATTGCCCACTCCGCAATATTTACCTGCATGTATATTATCTAAGCACACCTCTCTCTCTCTCCTCCCTCCCTCCTCTCCCTCTCTCTCGCCATGTATATATGGATAAATATGCATGTACATATCTAAGCACATTCCTCTCTCTCTCTTGCCATATATATATGAATAAATATGCATGTACATATTTAAGCACATTCTCTCTCTCTCTTGCCATGTATGTATGGATAAATATGCATGTACATATCTAAGCACATTTTTTATATACATACAAGTAGAGGTCTCTCTCTCTCTCTCTCACACACACACACACACACACACACACACACACCTGTTCTCTGGGAAGACTCGGATCAATAGCCGGCCTTGCACATATGACTTCAACAAGAACTACTCCAAAACTGTAGACATCTGACTTGTCCGTCAACTGCTGCGTCTGAAAAGAAAAACTTATACAACTAAGTACTGAATAATACGCGCGCACACACAAGCAAGTGCTAAACTACGATAGAACCGTGCAATAATATAAACACACAAACACAATACACACATAATACCTGAAGTACTCAGGGTCGAGGTAGCCAAAGCTACCTTTAACAGCAGTGGAGACATGAGTCTGGTCCAAGTTTGGCCCAGTCTTGGACAGTCCAAAATCACTTACTTTGGCAACCAGCTGTTCATCCAGCAAAATGTTGGTTGTCTTTACGTCCCTGTGTATAATAGCCCGCGCGTGGTCGGCACCCGTGTGAAGATAATGCAAACCCCTTGCAGCTCCAACTACAATCTCCAGCCGTTGCCTCCAACTAAGGGGGCTCGGAGGCTGATCTGGACCGTACAAGTGACCTCGTAGCGGTCCCTGTGACATGTACTCGTACACAAGTATCATCTCGGATTGCTCATCGCAGTAGCCGATGAGAGACACGAGGTGCCTGTGTCTAAGCTTGGATAACAGCCCGATCTCCGCTTGAAACTCGGCTATGCCCTGCTCTGACCGCGGGTTTCCCCTCTTTACTGCCACTACCATAGTCCTGCATTGTGTTATTAGTACACACACACAGTCAGTAAACACTCACCCGTTGTCAATCTCTCCCTTGTAAACTCGACCAAACCCACCCACTCCGAGAAGGCCTGACTCATCGAAACCATTCGTAGCTTCCACAATCTCCTGAAACGTGAAGTACCTGCCATGTCCACCGCCACCGCCCGTAATCGATCCTCCATTGAAGTAGCTTCCAGCTCCGCTGGCTTCCGACAATACACTGTGAGAGAAGATCGGATGCCATGACGAGTTCCTCCTCCTCCATTCGGTTTCTCATAAGTCTTCCTCTTCCTGCAACAGCAGAACAAAAGGAACCCAGAATGGCAGCCAGGATTCCACCGGCTATCGAACCGGCTATGATCCCGGTTTTGGATCCGGAGCCCGAGGTCCTTCTCGGACCGAGCACGTCAGCAGATAAACCATCCACGTGGCCTGATGAGTCGTTCAGACGGAATATCTCAACCCCGTTAAGGATGGCGTCCTGGATAACATCACGTTAATTATCTCTCTATGAACTATGAACACAGACATATATATACATGCAATCATAAATCTAGTATGCATCTACAAATACACGTGGCATCCATTTATCGTATACAGGACATCCACCCTGGAATATACGATGCTGGCACAAAATGTATATAAATATGGGGTCTCTTTGAGAATGTAGCTGTCAAGACATTCTCGTCTACACACATGTTATATATCAAATATCTATCTATCTATCTATATATATAATGCGTTACCTGGAATTGGCTGCCTGACGAGACAAGAGGTCCGATCTGGAGTCGGAGATTACCAAGCCCGGGAATAACAAGAAAGTCCCGGTAGTACGGAATGTTGGCACCGCCAGTCTGCTGAATGAGATCTAGAGCGCGAACGGCCGTACGGTTGTTGACGTAGACACTGAATATTCTCTCCATGGCGGCGTTGTAAACAATCTCCGCAAAATGCAGCCGTACGTAATGCGAATATCCGGGGTGTACGGAGAACACCCACGAGAGGTTGAACAGGTTGGACGACGTGTTGGAACTTCCAAGCGTCCGCGCGGTACCGTACACCGCCGGAGGCGCGATGTAGTCCGGCACCGTACTTGGGTAGGTGATCTCGGACACCGCGGGCGGCGCGTCGGCGCCGCGGGCGACTCCCCTGAGGTAGGGCTCATCCGGGAGCCACGTCCGGCCCTGGACGGCAGAATCGTTCCCCGGCGAGACCAATTCACCCGACATTCAGCCGGATGACTGTTCTTGCGAGAATTGCCGGAATCTCGATCTGCCGGCTGGAGAATTGATCGTCGGACGAGATTTCCACCACATTGGGAGAGATTGAGTCCCTGGCCATGGAGACGAGCTCGATTCCGCTGATGAGGGCGGACGAATTCGGACCTTCCGGCGTGAATGTGATGGAGAGAGCTGTACCTGATGCATGTATTGTGAACTCTGTGAAGAATGCTGCATCGTCTGTGATGCTCGTGTTGTGGATGAGAATCCTAGACCCAATCGAGACCGAGAACATCGGATCCGGCAGCTGGGGAGTGGAGAACCGGGAGAAATAGAGTCGTATCCAGTGCCTTCCTGGGCTGATCGAGAAGCTGTATGTTCCCGGGGAGGTGAATATCCTGGCGAAATCGTACGGTGCCGGAGAGGATGAATTGGGATTCTTTGCAGAGACGCCTGAAGAAACTATCTTGCTGCTGTCCGGCTGCCAGTCCGAGACTGTCGAAGACGCACCACAGTTGATACGGATCACGTCCTGCGGCTTCCATTGTGCTCTGGAACATCCCAGGAGACGAACAAAATGTAGAAGAAGAATGCAGGACTCCTGTTCGTGATCATTACTGTTCCATTCTCCAAGTACTGCTCTTGGTGAGCTCAGCAGCTCGGATTATGGGTTTGAATGCAGTCGGACGAGGTACGGACAATGGGATTGGAACTTTCGGTGCAAAGGGACACACGTATGTCTCGCTGGATCCAGATCACTGCTGCCCAGCAACACGCGGTTTTTATTTATGTCAAACTATAAAAGGTGGTAAACTATTAATATATTATATTTACTATACAATATAATTTGTATACTTCGAAAATTAAGGTACGTCGTTTAATATGAACCTTTCACGTGAGGAATAAAATTAAGTAAATTTAAGCACTTAATTATTATAAGAAAATTTGAGTGCGATGCACGTTGTTGTTAACCCTACTTTGTCTTCTCTGTGCTGCTATTTTAAAATGTATACACATAGTTTTAGTTGAACAATGTGTGTGTGTGTGTGTGGTGTGTGTGTGAGTGAGTGAGAGAGAATATAACAATTTCTAGATAATGGGAAAAGGACATTTGTAATAATTAAAAAATGAAATGAAAATAGTAATTTTATATTTATTATTTAAACTCATTAGAGAACTATTTCATTAAAATTTAAGTTGAAAATAATTATACATAATCTTTTTTCTATTTTAATTAATATTGAGAGATAATGGGATAAAGACAATTTTAAATAATTAAAAATTGAAATGAAAATAATGACTTGTATTTAAGATAAAATTTAGTTGAACAATGTGCACGGTGTGTGTGTGTGAGAGAGAATATATGTTTATAACTAAGTGATAGAACAATTTGTATTTTAATTAATATTGGTAAAGACAATTGTAATATAAAAAATAATGAAAATAATAATAATATTTATTTTTTAACTATTTCATTAAATTTTAAGTTGAAACTAATTATACATAGTTTATTAATTTTAGTATATATAATTAGTTTCAATCTGATTTTTTATTTTAAAAATAAACATTAACCCCATATTCTGAAAGTGCAGTCACTGCCAGCAGACACCATATAACGCCCTTGTCTATCAAACACCACAGCCTGAACAGCGTCTGTATGCCCTTGCAACTCCTTAATTGGCACAACTTCTCCATACGTTTGAAAGCTGAAAAATACATAAATAATTAAATAAAAATAATAATAATATGTTAACTATATAAGTACCATTTAATTGTGCTATCGCAACTTGCAATTGCAACCACGTAGCCACTCTTATCAACTGCACACTTGTTGCCGGCTGAGGCCCAACGTCAATAGTGGCATATTCTGCTACCTTTCGAATATCCCATATATCTTAACAATCCCATTTGCATCCACAGACACCACTGTTTCACCCTGTGTCCAACATATACACTGTGTGTGTGCGCGCGCGCGCGCGTGTAGTGTGTGTGGGGTAAAATATGGATAAATCTTAACCTTTGGATCGAAAGCTGCATGGTTGCAAGAGCTCTGATGACCGTAGAAGTTTGTACACAAAGTGAGGCTCGTGCATCCCTAAGCTCACGGTTTTATCACTAGAAGCCGTACAAAAACGCTGCTGTACGGCTGCCAAACACACCCATTTACGGAATCAACATGGCCTCTCAAAGTCCCTCTACACTTCATTCTGAAACATAAAACAACTTTATATGTTGTGTGTGTGTGCGTGCGTGTGGTCAGATGTTAACTACATTGCGAGGTCCCAGATACGTGCTGTATGGTCCATGGAAGCACTCCCAAGTACTTCACCATTATCATGGTATGAAACTGCCCAAACTGCCTGAAAAAAAGTATGCATTTTAACATCAACACACACGCACGCACGCACGCACGCACATTCTTCTACCTGTGTGTGGTCCGAGAACGTGTGAATACAACAAGCCTTTTCAAAGCTCCAGATCTTCACAGTAAAATCACCAGATGAAGATGCCAATTGCATCCCACTGCAAAATGAAGTTACAAAAACACAATTAACACGCACGCGCACACACGCGCACGCACGCAAAGGGAGAAGGGAATGACTTTGGATGAAAATCGATACCAGCCACCCAGCTTTTGTGACCATCCCCAGTCATTATAAGGTCACCTGCCGGAAGCCCCCACATTTGCCAGCTCGAATCATCCGACGCAGTCACTGCGACTGGTTTTTTTGGATGCAGAACAACACTGCACACATAATTTGTTGTGTGTGTGCGTGTGCGTGTGCGTGTGCGTGTGCTGTTCAGTTTTTAAGTTAGGAGAGAGAGAGAAGGTTACACATGTACGTACTTGCTGATGGGCATAAGGTGGCCTTTGAATGTCTTCTGTAAGACGAAGTTTTTAACTACTGTCGGCTCTTGGGAGACAGCCGTATTCGGTCGGGGTATGGAGAGCGGGTCAACTCTGTAGACTTGACTCATACTGCCGGCCCGTGTCGCTGACTCCTTTGTAGTCTTTGTCTTTGCCGTTGATGCCGTGGCATATGAGGATTCAGATCCTTGATCAGATGCAGCAAGCTGTGATTAAGACATTAATCTCTCTCTCTCCTCTCCTCCTCTCTCTCCTCTATATATATATATATACGTGTGTGGTGTGTGAGTGTGCGTGTGGTACCAAAGCTTGAAGCCTGTCACGCTCAAGAGCGATCATGCATTTGGTTCTCATTAGAGTGTCGTATTTCTTCTTAAGTTCTCTAATAATGGGCTCATATTGTCCATAGTGCTTTCGAAGCCTCTGTGTTAATACTTAATAATAAACTATTTACTTGAAATATATGTGCATATATGTATATGTATATATACACACCTTAACATCAACAATAAGCCTGTTCTTCTCTTGAGCAATACGCCGGTGGTGCATACGGTGCACATTTCTTTCTTTCCGGAGCTTTTCAAGCATTTCCTGTCGATATCTGCAATCTGAAATTTGTCAAAATTTAATATATTAGTAAGATAACTTAAACTCATTAACTAAACACAGTAATTAATGATTAATTAAGATGCTGCTTACTGTGCAAGGAGGTTTGCTTGTTGAAGTTGATGTTGCAAGTTTTGCAGTATTCCTCCTTTTTCATGGCTCTCACGTACTCATCGGGTACTGTTCCTATTTGACTGTCCAGTATTTGCTTGTTCTCTCGTATCTCAAACCATTCCGTCTAAAAAAAACACATATATTCTTAAACTGCAGTATTAATATTATGGATCTCTATATACATATATATACACAACCCCCCCTTGGAAGTCTTAAACTTACATAAATAGCCCTTTGAAAGTTTTATATATACCCCAGAAACTTCATTCTATTTCATTTTCTAAAATATAATAATTAATTAAATTCAAAAATCGCATAATATAGATATTTAATTTGTAGAAGACTTCGGACTGAAACAGAGTGAAGTTTATTAAAAGTGAACGTTTAATCATAATTTCTTAAATAACTGTATTATATTGTCATGTATATGTTTACTTGGTTGTATTCTGGAGTTAAATGTCATGAATTATAAATTTTGTATTGAAAATTTAAATATTTTCTAAATTTAATTTTGAATAAAGTTTTTAAATTGAAGTTTCAAGGGTATATATATACATATATATATATGTAAATAAACACATATCAGTGATTCGTTTTTAAAACTCAATAAGTTTGGTTCTATTAACAAATCAAATGAGGAGACCTGTTCTGCACATGTTTTATAATACTTTTACTAATTTAAATAAATAAACAAATTATAAAGATTGTATTAAAAATGTAAAGAAAAAAAAAACGCATAATAAAATTTACAGAACATAGAATATCAAAACTATCGTTATAATTAGTTAATTCATGTATTATTAATTATTAAACAAGAAACCTCAAATGTAGCCACAGTTTTCTTCATGCCCATGCGGATTAAGAAATTCCTCACAAAGTCATCAGCTACCTCTGCCTTTCTTGTCACAGTTGTCTCTGTGCCTTCTTTGAGCTTATCCTTGCCTATATATATATATATATACATACACATACGCATATATAGTGTGTGTGTGTGAAACACATATATATTAAATATATGAATATAAATTAATAAATTTTACCGAGCATGTAAGAGAGTTTTTGAAGGGATTGAAGTGTTGCATCAAGGTCTTCTGATTGAGATTCATCGATTTCAGAATCACTATCCAATTCAATTTCCTTCTTCATAATATTCATCTTCACTTTCCTCTTCATTCTCTATAGAAAAGGGGGTGTATGTACGTACGTGGTGGTATACGTACATGTGTATATATAGATTTTCCATGTCAAATGCATTACCCAAATTACCTTCATTTGCAATTCTTTCGTCATCAGCTTCCATCTGTAGAAATATATTAGGTTGAATAACCGCAGCAAATTTAGCAGTGGAATATTCCTTCAAATTAACAGAAGTTTAATAATAAAAACAATTAATAAACAAGTGGCATTTCAAGATTATAATATGTTTAGTTGTAATATATTTTAAGATTTAAAATAATTATGACACGAAATGAGTTAGGATTCTACTTCTTTGAAGAATCTAATTATATGTATAAAATGTATTCCTATTACAAACCAAATGAAGCATGAAGTAAAAATCAAAAAATATATTTGAATATTTGTATTTTTTTAGTATAATGACATGTATACGCATAGATATTTTACTTGTCAATTAATCAAGTCTTAATTAATCATGGGAAAAATGTACTTCTTATATAATATAATATATCTATCTTGTATAATATAAAGACCATTGTAAATAAGTACTATATATATAGACAGAGAAAGTATACATGATGTATACATTAATCAGTTTTATTACTCCAAATTGAAACTAGAGATTATTATTTAATTGCCAATTACTACTTTTATGTGTAATTAGTTGTTTTTTAACTGTTTATTAGCTTTTTATTTGTTAATAAATAATTTCTGTTTAAGGTTTCATTTTTAATTAATAAAGTTTAAAAATCTTATACTTTATATGCTTATATTATTATAATGTCACAACATTATTGGGACTAACAACACGTTGTGTATACATACCATGTTATATACATATAATAGATATGTTAGGTATCGTCGTATGTATGTGATACATACATTTATATATATGTGTAAAATGTACAACTCTTTTGCCTACATTTAGATGTATGTATTTTAGAATGTGTAACCTGATAAACAGATAGTTAACAGTGATATATATAAATCAGAATATATAACAGTACATATATCAGAATCACAACATCTGTACATATAAACACTATATAACTCATATGTATCACTATATCATGTACATATATCAGAATATTAATTCATATCAAATATATACAATAATATTTCATGGCACAACAGTCATTATTTACATAAATTATAGCTAAATCTAAACATGAATTATCAAGATCATATTTAAAATTCCTTACAAGTTTATTGTTAATATATTAGACGTAAAGTTGAGAGTCCCTGGTTTTGCACACACACGTACAGATACATGCACGCATGTTTTATTGCAAAACAATAATTTAATTAACATTACGATTGATTAACATCATAAAATGTCTTAAAATTGACCAATTACATACTATCGAGTATATACATTTTTTTTTAAAATGTGAATTTTATGTTTTGATGCTCCTAAATTTGTAAATGAATATATATGTATGTCAGGTGTTGGTGGTTTAACTATTTAAGAATGCAATAAATTAAATTTTAATTAAATTTACTTCAAATATAATTGCATTTTTGAATTAAATTAAGCTTACTCACATGTTTAATTACCACGGGTGAAAATCATATTTGGCTTTTAAGTAAACGATTTCACGCCGCGTGTTTAATTATGTGCCACATTAATTTTCTATATAATTTACACAGTGTAACTATTTAACTAAATTAACTTTTTATACAGATACATTTAATTTAATATATTCATCACCGCTGGAGATGTTCTAATATAATTTATTGTTTAGCTAATTCTTAGTGAATTTATCATTTAATCTAATTATTATTTTTAACAGTGAATTTATTCTTATGTATTTAATAATTTTTAATTTAATTATTAAACTTAACATGGTTATTTATTACTAAATTAGATCTTTAACTTGGTTATTATTTGAGTCTCGTGAGTTTATTCTTAGACTCCATAGTAATTATCTTTAGTATTAGCATTTTATAAAAGGATAAATTAATTATTAATTCTTAATTTAATGAATTTATTATTAAATTAATGCTTAAGCTTAATTATTTAACGATTCTTAATTCAATTATTATTCTTAATTTAAATATTAACTTAATATTATTCTTAAGATAATTATTAAATCAATAGTTTTGATAAGATAGGACATCCATGACACATACACAAACATAAATTTATTATTATTCTTTTTAATTTAATAGGTTTTTAGTTTAATTTTTATCTTTAACTTAGTAAAATTATTTTAAAGTTTATACTTAAATTTAATTATTTAATAATTTTTAATTTAATAAATTCATTATTATATTGAATTTTTAACTTAATTTATTTCTAAACTAAATCCTTAATGTGATAAGTTTATTTTTTAATTAAACAATTGTTATTCTTAATATAATCCTTAATTTAAAATTTAATCCACCTTAAATTCACAATAATAACTATATTAGAAAGGATTTAGAATAACCATTGTATGAAAATTAAGATGCCGTTAATATTAGTATTGACTTTTGATAATATTTATAATGATTATAGAATAAGATTTGTATGAAATTTAAAAGGCCGTTAATAAGGAGTTTTAGGGTTGTCTTTTGGATAATATTTATAACGATTATTGAATCAGATTTGTATGAAATTTAAAAGGCCGTTAATAAGGAGTTTTAGGATGGCTTTTGATAATATTTATAACGATTATTAAATAAAATGTTGATGGAGCATTAATAAAAACACACAAACATACACATTGAATAAACTTATTATATACTAGTACATTGTGTATATCTGTAATTTATTTATAAGATTTAATATTTTAAAGTTTTACAAACGTACACATTTAACTCGACGGTATATATTAAATTATTTACAACCATGAATAGTTATAATTATTTTACGATTTAACCTAAATAAAGTTGGACAAATTATTTATAGCCATCCAAGTGAAGATTAAATTATTTACATCCATTCGTAACACCACTTAATAATCTCATAATTTTTCTGAAAGTTTAATATACAATAGGTAAAAAAAACACCCTATCTTTTACGCATAATTATTTATTAAACCTTTTTTAATTTATTTATCAAATAAATTGAGTTATACGCTGGGTCAATCTAAAATTTTAATAATTCAAATATAGTAACTAACTACATTTAAAATAATTTCTTTTATTATAATTCTTAAATTTAGTTTTTTGATACAACAAATAATATCTAAAGTTAATGTTTTTAGCTAGAGAATTTCTGAATACAGCTTCAGACGGTTGAACAAATTGAATATATATCTACATACGTATGGCAGACACACACACACACACTTTATATATATATATATAGGCCCCAGGTACATAGGTTTGTATAACATGAGTTGATATAGATTCGACATCAACATATTAACACACGCGCGCACACACACACACACACGCTCTTTGTACGATGGTGAACGCAGTACCCATTTCTTTCTTCTTCCGAGTTCTGTTTATTATCTGCAATTTAATATATTGACATAATAGATTGTCTCATTAATTTATTGATTAATTTTCCTCTTCCTTAGATCTTCATTTTCATCCGTATGTATTTCGTCTATATATCACATATATCATTAATATTAAGCTATATCCATTCAATTTAAAATCTTATCCAGGATTCGTGTTCAGCACAATTTTTTTATTTTCTTATTAAACTAGATTATATGAAATGGAAAACTTGTTTACATATAGTCAAATTAGCAAAATAATTTTGAAAATTTTAAAATATAAAAAATAACCTGTGAAAAACGTTAAACCCTTCAAAATCTCAACTTAAAAATATTGAGTTCTATATATATGTATCGAATTATCTTTCGTATAGTATTTCTTAAAAAATCTATGTTCGTTAAATCTATAATTAAAAGAATCTTTGAAGTTAAAATTGAGTAAATATTAATATTCATAGAAAGTGTTGTGTTCAATGTTTTTAACAAAATTAAAAATAATAATAATAATATAAATTATAAATAATGCATTCATAAATTCATGGTCACAGTATTCTTAGTACATAATCAAAACAATATAATTTAATAGTATGTTTAATTAAACATATATAATGTACATATATCATGTACACAGCCCAACATCCATAATATTCGACGCTTAAGACGTTTTTGGAGGGTTTACATTTTTCACAAGGTTAGTTTTTATATTTTGAATTTAATGGGTTACTATTCAATATTAAAACTACAATGGCAAAATACTAAAGTAAAAAGAGTTGCTGTGTTGGTTACATTAATATCTCTGTTTTCTAAGGGTATAATTTTGTAATAAAGAAAAGCTTAATGCTAATAATGCACGACGGGTATATTTCTTAAGTTTAATTTAATGTTTAACCAAAACAATTATATACAGTACATTAGGTTAGCATTTGAATTTTTTTAATATATCCTTTAAGTAACATTTAAACTCTTATTTTTTATATATATAAAATATGCACACTACATTAATCTAGTTACGAAATATCTGCGTTGGACGGGATTTAAACTTTTCCCACATTTAAAAACCCCTTAAACCCGTTGCTTAAGCAGTCTGTTTCTAGGGTTCTTGAGGAAAACAGAGTATGCAGGGAAATGAAGCAAAGAGTGGCGAAATCGATCCCGTTGGCGCTTGCGGTGGCGGCTTCATTCGTTTGCCTGGTCTTCCTGGCGCCTCAATGGATATTCTTTCTTCAAGGTCTGATCGACTTCTCTCTCTCTCGGATCCGTAGATTTCATCTCTAAAATGCAGGTCTACAGAGCCCTAATTCCTCTCCTTTCTCTGATGACACCAAAGCAGCTGATTTATCATCGCTATTATCCTTCCAAGATCAAGTTAAGCAATGCGTGGTACGTTGTCATATGGACATATGCATGTGTTTTTACAGTATAAAACACGTGTATAGGTATCGATTATATATGCATATAACTATATATGATATGAAGATGCAATGTATATGCAATGTGTGTCATAAAACATGCAGAAGTGATGATGTTCGACCCATTAATATGGACAATACATTTATGTACTATGTGTTTTATATAGTATATATCTATATAACTTCAGAAGTGAGCTACCTATGAAATTTATTTTTACTCATTTTCCGTGTTCTGGGTTATGTTCTATGATATATATATGATTCTCATGGTGGCATAAGTCTGTATCTTACTGATTATCGGTTGTCTTCTAGAATACAAATGGATTAGGACTGACTGCTACCGTTAAAGATTCCTGTAAAATGGTGCTGAAGTATCCAGAAGGAACTAACAGCACTTGGGTAAGCTTACTTCTTAGTTATATCATACGCACATTTTTATTATATTAATTATTATTGTGTAGCTTAGAAGGCAATCTTACTTTATTTTGTCTTTGTTACAGTACAATCAGCAGTTTAAAATATACGAACCTTTAGGATATGAGTTTGATGTATGTGACACGCTTCTTCTATGGGAGCAGGTATTTGTGTGTGTGTGTGTGTGTGAGAGAGAGAGAGAGGATTACGATAGACAATATTAGACTGTAGTTTAATGCAACGTTATTCTCAGAACTTTGTATCTACAGTATCGAAACGTTACTACTATCTTAACTAGAGAATATCTTGATGCACGTCCAGATGGTTGGACAAACTACGCAGCAAAACGAATAGCACAATTGTAAGTATTGTGCAGAGACACACACACACACATGCATATGTGTATGGTGTTTCTTACAGGGGGGCGGACAAGTGCTATAACAGGAGTCTGTGTGAGGAGTATTTAGAACTTATACTACCACCGAAACCTCCATTTTGGCCTCGACAATTTGCAACTTGTGCTGTTGTGGGAAACTCTGGAGATCTCTTAAAAACAGAATTTGGTGCAGAGATTGATGCACACGACATTGTTATTAGAGACAATGAGGCCCCAGTAACACAGGTTTGTAAGAGAGAAAGAGACAGAGAGTGTTTATATAGAGATATATTGTGTTTTGGATCATATGTTCTTCTTAAACAAGAAGGCTCTAAAGAACACACACACAGACACACACATATATTTTCATGATGTATATATAAGATTGATTTGACTTGCCTGCATCTTTTAATGCAGAAGTATGCAAAGCACGTGGGTATGAAGCGGAGCTTTCGGTTAATGGCCCGTGGAGTTGTAAGAAACCTGCTCGAGGTTGCAAAAGGATCTGGTAACATTTTATATATATATATATATATATATATATATATAGAGAGAGAGAGGAGAGAGAGAGAGAGAGACAGACACACACACACACACAAATATTTAATTGTTTTGCAGATGATGAAGTTTTAATCATCAAGAGTGTGATACATCGAGACTTTAATGCCAAAATAAAGGTGCGTGCGCGCGTGCGTGTTTGTGTTGTCTGAATACATGGGGATAGTAATTAATTAATTTTGTTTTAGTTATTGCCAAATCCCGTTTACTTGTTCCAAGGGGTGGTATTCAGACGTGGTGCAAAAGGCACAGGAATCAAGTCTCTGGAGCTTGCTTTGTCCATGTGTGATACGGTGGATATGTACGGCTTCACAGTGGATCCAGGCTACACTGAATGGTACACACATACATACAAAGTCTTAATATATATACACACAGTACTCGTATGTTTATCATCAGTATGTACGTATATCCTCATCTTGTATTAAGTGTCCCTTTCTGTGTTCATTTTCTTACTTTATAGGCTATATGTATGTATTGTTGTTTAGGACACGTTACTTTTCTGCACCTCGAAAGGGCCACAACCCTTTGCAAGGCAGGGCATACTATCAGCTACTGGAATGCGTCGGGGTAAGGCTTCTGAATAAGTATTTATATATATATACATATCATCGGATTGTAGTATACAGTACTCTCTCTCTCTCCTTACGACATAGAGAACATGCTAGAGATGTAAACTTTATGTATATACACATACATGTATGATGAAAGTACATAATGCTGATGGATATATATGCTGATGGATACATATGCAGATAATGAAGTTGCATTCACCAATGAGAGAGTCAAACAAGCAAGACTGGACAGTAGTGCCAGACAGATCAATGGTGAAGACAGCCTACTATGCAGCTATGAGAGTGAAGAGGGGATCTGAGGGTAAAGGAGAGAGTTCTGGGCCGTTCAGGAATTGCAAAGTGTGGGGTACATCATCCAGGAACGGACGGCTGTCAGGCTCCAGGGATATGAGCGAGAAACGTAAGCGGTCCGATTATGCCAAGTGGGAAAGATCCGACGTGTCAGATTTACCAGACGAGGCACGTCAGCATTATCATGCCATGCAGGGAGTGACTATGTACAAGATTGACGGTAATAAGCTTGAAGACCTTGTGTGTATTAGACCATCTAACTAATTCGTTAATCTTCGTGTACTATTTCTAATTAATTTCTCGCTAATGTTTAATTAATTTAATCAACTATAATAAACTCGAATTACTATATGTAATTAACTATTAAATAGTTTATGTAAACGAGGTGATTTTAATAGTTGTCAATCTTTAAGTTCATTAAAAACATAACAATTAATAATGCATTATTGTTGTTTAATAAGCATTGATATATTAAATATATGGTTAAACTCATTTATGTATATACGTGTATGTATTATTTAGCACATAATTTCTGCACACAAATACATTATATCATGCACGTGTTTTAAACAGTTCTCATTAATTAATAGCTTACTTGTTAACTTGTTTCGTTTATTTAATAAACTGAAATCATTTTTTGGACATAACGAATTTTGTGATTATTACAACGCCAAAGTGGAAGACGCCACGGTGGAGCCACGGGGGCTCCACGTCACAGGCCGGGTGAAAATGGACTAATATAGAGCATGGCTATGGCGGTCACACTTTGTTGTTGCCGAGCATTTGTAGCCGCTAGGGTTTCGTGGAGATTAGCATCGGAGGCGCTCGTTCCGGTCCGTCTTCCAGCAGCGCGCTTGACAGCGCCGGCGGTTTTGCACAGTTCCCGGCTGCATTTCGGTATGACCACCAGAAACATGTCCACCAAGGTGGGAAACAATAGAAGTGCCGTAGAACTTCCCACAGTCGGTCTCACCAAGCCTGCTGAGCAATCTCTTCCGGAGGTACATTTCTTGCTCCTAATCTCTAGAAATCGCCACAAAATCTGCTTTTTTCTGAAATTCGCCGATTTCCAAGCTTTTCTCTGGAAATCGGCATGCATTCCGCTTAAATCCTAAAAATCTCTAAAATTGTCGTCTTTCTGTTGGATTTACAAAGATTGTTGAGAAAAAGATCGATTTATGCATAGATAATTATGTTCTGATGTTCTGCAGTTTGAAGTTCATGTATCGGAGCTTGATGTATCTCAATGGAAGGAGATCTACTCGCGGTTGCCGTCTTTGAAGGCGATCTTGCGAAGAATGACACCTTTCTGAAGATCGACAAGCATTTGGGAGGCTTACTGAGTGAAGTTGCAACGGAGGAAGATTTCACTGGGAAATCCGGACAGACTTCTTTTCTGAGAATTTCTGGACAGGAGTTCAAGAGGATTGGTCTTGTGGGGCTCGGTAAGATTGAGAAGCTGAGTTCCGTAAAGCCGCTGAAGTCTGTTGGTGAAGCTATTGCTTCTGCTGCGAAATCTGCCCAGGCTAGCTCGGTTGGTATTCTGCTCTCGGATCTTAACGAGAGTGGGTTCGATTCGAAGCTCGATGGAGCAATTGCTATAACTTCAGGTACCGTAAGTATTGTCGCTACATGTGTATCGGAAGTTTGTTTCTGTATATGATATGATATACACGCGCTTACTTGCACAAACTTTATATAACTGGATGATATCGTAACTGTGTGTTTACATATTGTAAATGCATGTTCATCTGAGTTTCTAGTCATATACGACACAGACATACAGACAATACGTTACTACTTGAATGAAAAAGATATAAATCATATATAAATGGACACTCAGATAAGCACTAACTTCTAGTTTAAAGCGATTTATCTGGATCTCTAGTTATATACAAAACTGACACACATGAATACGGGTATAAGTACTTACAAAACCGTGTTTCTCCTTTCAGGGGTGATTTTGGGATCATTTGAAGATACCAGGTTCAAGTCGGAGTCTAAGCCACCAACACTGAAGCGAGTAGAGATTTTGGGGCTGAGTTCGGAATCAGACCTTGAATCGAGCTTACAAAAGCTAGTTAAGGTCTGTTCTGGAGTTATCGTGACAAGGCAGTTAGTCAATGCACCTGCAAACGTTCTCACTCCAAGTAAGTAAATCCATGCCTATACCATACATTTAGGCATACGTATGTGTGAATGTGTGACATATAATCTTTATGTTTTGGTAGTTGCACTAGCAGAGCAAGCTGTGAAAATAGCATCGGAACACAGTGATGTTTTTGAGGCAAAGATTTTGGATGAAGAGGAATGCAGAGAGTTGAAGATGGGTTCTTACCTGGGAGTAGCTGCTGCTTCAGTGAATCCTCCAAAATTCATTCACTTGCAATATAAACCACCGAGTGGGAACGTTAAGACAAAGTTGGCAATTATTGGCAAAGGGTTGACATTTGACAGGTATGATTTATCTGGTTGTATAAATGATATTGAATCTATATGTACACATATATTGACATGTGCGTGCATGTGTGTACACACTATATGCATTGTTTTTTGTTTGTTGACTTGTTTCGTTGTTTTAGTGGTGGCTACAATCTGAAGGTGCAAGGCTCAAACATAGAGCTAATGAAGTATGACATGGGAGGTGCCGGTGCAGTTCTTGGAGCAGCAAAAGCACTTGGAGCTATTAAACCCCCTGGAGTGGAGGTACCGGGCATGCGTGTGTGTATGTCTGCTTGTTTTTTTTATATTATATATATATAATACTTAGCGTTATTTGTAGGTTCACTTCATAGTTGCAGCATGTGAAAACATGATTAGTGGAGCCGGCATGAGACCTGGTGATATACTCACAGCTTCTAATGGCAAAACTATTGAGGTATGCATCACTTTGCTGTTAGAACTAGGACCTGTTTTTAAAATGTGTTTGAATACTTTTATATTGTTGTTTTTTATCATTATCTTTATTATTATTATTGATGTAGGTGAACAATACGGACGCTGAGGGCAGGTTAACCTTGGCAGATGCTCTTGTATATGCGTGTAATCTCAAAGTGGACAAGGTGAAACAACATAACGTGATGTGTGTGTGTGTGTGGCGTGTGTTTGTCTGTGAGTACAGACAGAACGTACGGTTGTAACAGAGGTTTATTTTCATGGTTAGATTGTAGATTTGGCAACCTTGACTGGAGCATGCATTATAGCGCTCGGAAATGACATTGCAGGTACGTTTTGTTTTATTGTGTATTATTCATACACTCATACAGTTATATGCTGTATATGTTTGTTCCCATGTATATTAGCATCTCGTCTAATACCCACGCCGGGTAAAGATTGTAGTAATAATATTAATAATATTTTCTTTCCTCAGGAATGTTTACTCCAAGCGATGAACTGGCTGAAGAGCTATCTCAAGCGGCAAAGAAATCAGGAGAGAAGATATGGAGACTGCCCATGGAAGAGAGTTACTGGGAGATGATGAAATCTGGAATTGCAGACATGGTGAACACAGGCGGTCGTCCTGGTGGATCTATAACTGCTTCACTCTTCTTAAAGCAGGTTAGTTTTTATTTTATGCATATGTATGAGTATCTTATCTGTATGTGTGTGTGTGTGGGGGGGGGGAGACGTTTTATCTTTTGTGTATTTATATTGTTGACTTGATATCATACGACATGACTAATTATACAACACAACATCACGATATCGATATCGATATGTATTACATGAATAATTCTTATTGATTATACGTGCAGTTTGTTGACGAGAAGATACCCTGGGCGCATTTGGACATAGCAGGGCCAGTATGGAATGAGAAGAAGAAGATGGGAACGGGTTTTCCTGTGGCAACACTGGTAGAGTGGGTCGCGAAACATTCCAGTTAAACTGTAATGGTTTTTTCACAAAGGTACGCCGTTGCATTTCTTTAGCATGATGGTTATGGCTTCCCACAGCAGGATTATTTCTTGACACCTAATTTTTGTTTATTTTGTGATTAAATAACCCCAGACCATAAAAACATAGCGAAATTTACCTGCTTTTCTTTGATCCCGCTCTTATTGATTAATTTAACTACAAGGCTCTGACAAAATGCTTATACTTATCTAGTGGTCAGAAATCTAAAATCTAAATAATAATTATATATACATTTTTATTTAACCTTTCCATGTATGAGTACAATTGTCTCATATATGTAAAGTTGTGTGTGCATTTGTTGAGTTTTATTTATTATATTCTTATTAAATTATTATATTTTAATATAGCAAAAGATTTTAGCATTTATTCGACTATCTTAATTTTCACTGATTTAGTATAGAATATATTGATTTTGATTATCATTATTATTTATTTGTATAGAGAATTGTTATTAACGAATATCTCGGAGCACATATAATTGTTTAGTATATAGAATTGTATTAACGAATATCCCACGAACACTTACAATATGAATGTATCACATAAAGAATTTAACTGAATATACATGCAGCATTATATAAACAATCATAAATATCACATCATCTAAATCGTGCATATGATTTGGAATATCACATGAATATATGTATTAATTATGATTGGTTTTCATATATACCCTTACGATATATATATATATATATGTGTGTGTGGTGTGTGTGTGTATTATGTTATAGATTTGATACAATGAAAAGTATTTCATTTTTGAATGACATTATTAACATGGTTTCCTGATGTAAAAAGAATTGAATGAATTTAAAATTTATTATTTATTTAATTTATAATAAAAGTTAAATTGGTAATTGATTATAGTATGATCATGAAGGAATCAAGCGTATCATACATAACCATGTAATATAATCTAATGAATATTTATTATTTGACAAAAATAACTTAATATTAAATAAAAACCTTTAAGATTGATGTACATTAATATGTACAAATAAAGAAATGCTTGAAGTTTTAACCATGGCTCTAATTTTTTTTATAATAATACATAAATGTATAGTAATAGGAGTTCATAAATTTATTTGGTTTAGAAACACAAAAGAAAAAAGTATTATTTTTAGATTTCTAGGTATATTTTAATTTATGTTTTAAATTTATGCTTTATTATACCATTTTTATTATTAATGACAAATCTTAATTATTAAAAATATTTATAATTTGTTAAAGTAGCTTGTTCTAAAATTATACTCTTAATGATGAATCTTAAATAATATATTCTGGTTTCATGATATCATCTTAATATAAATTAATATGTCGTTTTGGTTTTAAATAAAAGATTGTGAATAAGTTAATAATAATTTGTGATTAAACAAGAAGTTGTATTAATTAATTAGTTATATTTATTAAATTAAAAAACGTGAAACAAGTTGAATATGACATATTTATGAAATTTATAGTCAAGAAACAAGATTTTATTAGCTAGAGTTATTTTAAAATAATAAATGAATAATATCTTGATCTTCTTCTTTATAATTTACATTTAATATAATTATTTTTAATTTGTATTTCTTTAAATTTAGTTTATATTTAATTTTATATTGTAAGTGATATTTTTTAGTATAATTGGAGAGATTCGCATAAGTGAACAGAAATTAATTAAACTTATTACAATTTGTAATGTCCTAACAAAATGCCACTATAAATTCGATTGTTTAGGGTTATTTTCTTCTTTGTTCTTTAGGGTTTAAGAAACATGATGAACGACGAGGAGAATTATGAGCAGGAATATGATTATAACTATGAGAATTATGAGCAGGAGGAATATGATTATAACTATGATTACTATGGGGAGGACTATGGCCAGTTCGTAGAGGAATACGAGCAGGAGGAAAATATAGACGAGGACGAGGACAAGAACGAAGGTGACTACTGCCCCAAGTGTCTGGAGAGAATTAAGCTTTCTGAGAATGTGGATATCTTGTGTGACTGCGGGAATTGCTTGTTTGAGAAGATTTTCATGCCTAATTTCAAGATAGTGGCTATTTCCATGCTTAATCACAGTACCAAAGGGAGTTCTATGTGGCGGCATGTGTGTCCTTACGACAGTCGCGAGACCGAGCATATATACAGCTTACCACTTAATTATATTCTACAAAAACTGATTATGCGTTCGAGAGTGAGGCAATCACTTAGTTATATTAATTATAAAACTGATTTATATGTGTTTAATCTCATTATAAATTAAATATTAATAATATAATAATTATTACAAAAGCTGATTTGTATGTGTTTAATCCGATTTAACATTTTTAATAAGTCAAAGGACTCTACCTCGTTAAATATTCAACGATTTGATTAGTGTATACTATATTACAACAATTCATTATAGCCATCGAACAGATATATCATGCAACATGCAAAGAGAGCATGGACACGTGGACGGCCCAGCATTCTCTAATACCGCACTATATAAAAATGCAGGTTTAAGACAAGTTTAGGGCAAAGTGTTATTGAATAGAGGTTTAAGATGGCGCTTCAACAAGCTGGAGTTCCAATGCTTAATCAATCCGAGTTTAGGGCGTCATCATCGGACTATGCAATCAAATCCTTCGCTGCTCCCGTGAATCGATCGCAAATCGGTGAGTTTTCTTATATAAAAGTCTGCATTATATAATTTCGCTTACTTTTTTAATTATTTGTACATTTTTTCATTAATCGAGTATTCTGCGTTTATTTCTTATAAAATCATTGAAAGTCTATTTTGTAATTGAATAAATAAGCATAAATAGATTGTGAGAATAACTATGTTAAGATCTGCATTTTGTCTAATACATATGTACACATGTGTGTCTGAATAATTACACACACACACACACACATAACTTGTCGTTATAAAGTGCTTTATAGCCAAATATCATGTAGATACCACACACCCACACGCACGCACACGCACCTGTTTTATTCTTCAGGTCGTAGATGCTTTCAAGTTAAAGCTTCTGCAAGGAACGGTGCCCCAGAGAGAGAAAAAGATCCAAAGAAGCGTATAGTGATAACCGGCATGGGATTAGTCTCTGTTTTCGGTAACGATGTGGACAAGTATTACGAGAAGCTCTTGGAAGGACAGAGTGGTATCACACTTATTGATCGCTTTGATGCATCCGCTTTCCCAACAAGGTTTGCTGCTCAGATCAGAGGGTTTCTGGTAAGGGTTACATTGATGGGAAGAATGATCGTCGGCTCGATGATTGCTTGAGATATGGTATTGTTGCTGGTAAGAAGGCTGTGGAACATGCTGATCTTTGGTGATAAACTCAACAAGGTACTATGTATATAAATATCGTTGTATGTATTGTATATGTATATGTGTTCTTCTGCTAACAGGTTGACAAAGTAAGAGTTGGAGTTCTTATAGGCTCAGGAATGGGAGGCCTGACGGTATTCTCAGACGGAGTGCAAGCCTTAATTGAAAAAGGGTACAGGAAGATGTCGCCTTTCTTCATCCCATACTCTATCACAAACATGGCCTCGGCACTGCTTGCGATCGAGCTGGGCGTAATGGGACCGAACTACTCCATATCCACCGCGTGTGCAACCTCCAACTATTGTTTCTATTCGGCTGCAAACATTATACGCCGTGGAGAGGCAGATATTATGATTACTGGCGGTACTGAGGCTGCCATCATTCCTATCGGTTTGGGAGGGTTTGTTGCCTGTAGGGCTCTTTCACAGAGGAATGTTGAACACCACACTGCTTCTAGGCCGTGGGACAAAGGTCGCGATGGTTTTGTCATGGGTGAAGGCGCTGCTGTGCTGGTAAAGTTGTGTGTGTGTGAGAGAGGCGCACACACACACACACACACATGCAGAACAGACGCATATGTTATAACAGGTAATGGAGAGTTTGGAACATGCTATGAAGCGTGGGGCTCCAATATATGCTGAATACTTGGGAGGTGCAGTTAACTGTGATGCTCATCACATGACTGACCCTCGTGCTGATGGATTGGGTGTATCAACTTGTATTCTCGAGGCTCTTGAAGATGCTGGAGTATCCCTTGATGAAGTAAGTGTTATATTTATTTATAATATATTAAATGAAACTTGTTTGATCAGGTGAACTATATCAATGCACATGCTACGTCAACTTTGGTGGGTGATTTAGCAGAGATTAACGCGATTAAGAAGGTTTTTGGTGATTCAAGAAGTGACATCAAGATAAATTCAACCAAGGTGTGTGTGTGTGTGTGTGTGTGTGTGTGTGTGTGCGCGTGCGCGTGCGTTTGATGCTCATTTTCTCTTGTAGTCTATGATTGGACATTGTCTTGGTGCTGCTGGAGGCTTAGAGGCAATAGCGGTTGTCAAAGCTATTACTACAGGCTGGCTTCATCCCACAATCAACCAATTTGTGAGTATATATAAATACACGTATATATCTTATATTTATGTCTTTGCTTATGCAGGAGCCAGAGCCTGCTGTCACCTTTGATAGAGTAGCGAACATGAAAAAGCAAACATGAAGTTAATGTTGGTAAGTAACACACACACACACACACACTTTGATAGAGTAGCGTACGTGAAAAGCAACATGAAGTTAATGTTGGTAAGTAAACACACACACACACATGCATGCATGCACACACATTGTTTGGTTTAATTAAGTGTTTTGGTGTTTATAGCTATTTCTAATTCTTTTGGATTCGGTGGGCACAATTCAGTGGTTGTGTTCTCTCCATTTAAGCCATGATGTAAACACATACACAGATATGCCATGTAATCTTTCCCCAATTTTTTTAAATAACATGTTTTTTATTTAGCAATGAATATGGATATACTAATTAATTAATTCTACACTATATAATCATATCACACTATAAGATATGCTGTTGCTGCAGCCCCTTCACTTCGTAATTGTATAAATATGTAAGATCTCTTGCAGGAGTTGAAGATTTGATACAACAGCAATTTAAGGTCAAAAATAAATAATAAGAGACATTATTTACTGTGTATAAAAAATTATATTATGCATATATATAATTCTGTGTATAATTTGCATTTAGTACAACCTTGATTGCCATACTATGTGAATGTTCATGTAGTCAATGTTACACTTTAACTACCAAATAATACATAAGAATAAAAATATATTAAATATTATATTTTAAAAGAACATAAAATAAAAATGTATTTTCACAGTGTACATAATTAGCCCTTTGCAACAAGTGCACATGTATATATAATTGTGGAACATTCCTAAAAAATATAACACACTACATTTAGTTAAATAGTGTTATTATATATTATTAAATGGCTTATTGAAATAACTCTTAATCTTAGTGTGCTCATTAATATATTGATTAAAAATATTTAAATAATGCTTAAAATAATTTATATAATAATGTCAACTTTGTTCTAGAAAATGTCCATCTTTGAACGTTGCATTGAATGAAGCACACCACACGATCACGATCACACAGGCAAGGAGAGATAGATAAATAGGCAGGGGTTTATTCAGGTCTATCAAAAATGCATTTCATACTAGTTCTCTTCCTCGCGGCAAGCCTTGCTGCAGGCGATCCATTGTGTACTAATTTCATGACTGTTTTCTCTTGTCATTCTGCAGCAGAGAACAAACTGGCTGTCCCTACTTCCGCTTGCTGCAGTGCACTGTCGAAGTTTCATAATCCGGACTGTCTGTGTTCCGTCATGCTTGCCGCTCGCCAGGCAGCTAATGCGATGAGCGTGGGGTTTAACCTCGAAGCAGCCTTGTTAATCCCCGTTAAGTGCCAGCTTAGTATCAACGCTCCTGCAAATTACTCGTGTGGAGGTAACACACTTGCGTGTGTGCGCGTGTGTGTGTACACAAACATCTAGAAAGATGGTAAACATCGCATTTTGTGCCAAAGGGTAACTTACGTATGTTAATTGTTTAATGTAATCTCTCTCACACGCACACGATGTGAATGTGTATGTGTGTGTAATGAGGTATATATAGAAGTAATATCAATGTCAATATATGGTATATTTGGATAAATTTCAATTTAATGTAAAAATATCTCTAACTGGTGCAGGCATGGTTGTTCCTCGAAGCTTAAACCCTGCACCGCTACCACAGCCTTCGCCTGCTGGCTAGAGAACCCACTTGCTCTTCCTGTGTACATAACAAGAATAAATGTAATAAAACTTATATATATAGGTAATGTATATACATATGTGTGCGTATGTGTATATATATAGATATGTGTATAAATGCACACTGTGTACCCATTGATCTTTTGTTCAGTTTAGTAAATTATGTGAAACTGTCCATGGACAGTTCAATGTATGTTGCTGTGGTATATCCACCGTATAATACGAATCTAGCATCTCGTAAGAGTACGTATAATCGAATCAAAATCTTTCAACCCCTTGTAAATAGATAAAATGTCTGGAACGACGGGTCCCGTTTATAGCAACTTTCCACCTCCGTTCTATCCCCGTTATAGTAACAAGTCCCTGTTACGTCACACCCAATGTACACTGCTCGAGGTAAAAAGAAGCTTTTCAACCACGACTTTTTCACTTTTACCACCCTACGGTCTACCCTATCCCTAGCTCCCTGCCTCAATGCCGGCACTTTCCCCGGCCTCTTTCAGGCCACCAGACGATGGTAAAAGTATTTAAATACCGGAATCTACCTCGCAGTAACTGTGTAAGTCGGTAGGTAAAAACCTGCATAACCCTTTAAACCCTCTTAAACCGTGCTTATAACTAACCTAGAATATACTCCCTTCTCTGAGGGTATATTCTAGATATTTTATTAGTAACACGCTGCAATATACAATGTTGAGCTCGTACATAACCCTTGGGGGAATAACTAAACCCTAAACCGACAAACGCTGACATATATTGTGTAATTCAAGTATATACACTGTATACAATACTAGATTACCGTATAAAATGTATTCACTCTAACAAACAGATTATCATGACGTCTCTCATGTCCCCAACGTGGGATCCTGGCCACAAAGCAAGTCATACGCTCCATTTGTTCTGCCACCTGGCAAACATTTAAACTATTGCCACGTGGCAAATGGGATTCATAAAACACAAAGACTTGGTATCAAATCTGGTGATAAGCAAAAACTGTACCATTATACAAGCTTTTGTCTACACGTACGTATACATGGTCTGGAGGGTTTATACACTTTTGTCTGTGTAGCCTCGACAGGCTTGTCTGTAGCGTAGAAAACAACATTTTCTACTTATCATGTCCCTTTTCCCCTTTTTTTATATGCCCTTTTACCCTTAATATGAAAAGACTTGTTCAGAAACGTAATAATTATAATATCTCTATGATAGCAAGGGCATATTCTATTAATTATATAAGATAATTGACACGGTCGTATATAAAATAAACACGTTTTACTGTAAGACGGGGTCTACAGACAAGATGAGGTCCCTGGGTGTTGGAAGAAAATACAGCACAACTGTGGAAAGGGTAGAAAAGGGCGGAAAGCGAAATGCAAAGGCTATGGGAGCTGTTCCTCAATTGCGTGCACACACCTAGTCAACATATACCTTGTTTAATTAAAACTTTATGTAAACTAAATTTATAAATATTTATACGTGTACTGCGTGTTATATTATTCAAATGAACAATGATCTTTACGTTTGCAGCAGAAAGCAAGACAATCTTTGATCGCTATCATTCAGATCCGGATTAACATGCATTTATGTATACCAGTCGTATAAGGGTGCTTATTACCACGTATAAGGGCATAAGGGTGTGCTCAAGGACCATCATTTGTGAAACTTGAGGCAAACTAGAGGCAAACTCTGGCTGACTTAAATATATTAAAAAGCTTAAAACTCTGGGACCGAGAAATCCCCGCAAAGTCATCGTCAATGGAAAACAAGACAGTGTTTCGCTCACGAAATACAAGAAGAATGGAGAAAAAGCTTTTTTTTTTTTTTAATTTTATAAATTACGTACAGATGTACGTTGTACAACCATCTACGTATTCATGTGAGCCTTTTTTGGAAACGGGTTCGAATCCTGTAAGCTAGTACATGGTGGGCCCACCGGCGGCGCGACGCAGAAGCGTGTGAATACGGTACTATACGGTGGCGGCGGGGCAGCCCATACCGCTAGGAATCTGACGGCCTGAGAAGCCGACACGTGGGTTGATTGTTACGGACCACCTGGGTTGTTCCTGTAAAGGTGACGGATCACACGTATGGAGTCTTTGGCGCCTTAATCTATTTTTTCAATTCGAAATTTCTAGGGTTTGTTTTAACCTGATCAGATCATCTCGTGTGAGCCTGATCTTTGCGTGCATGACATGAAGATTTTGATTCCCTGCATAACAGCGACCCCTATTACCACCTCATATGTCGGTGAACATGGTTAATATATTTAATTTACATAAAGGAATTACAGTGTATTATATTATATTAATTACTTATATAAAAGCTGGGAACAGAATCAAGTCAATGCAAGTCATCATAACTTACAACAAAGATTATTTGTTTTTTATGTGGGGTCATATATATATATATATATAACTTTTTAGGTCTTAGAATGTTGGTCGTATCGTTACGTCCACCCCACCATGGGTGAGTATAATGTGATATTATATATATAAAATGTATAGTATATGGTTAATATTAATAAACTAATCTTAGGGTGAAATTGGAATCTTGACTGGGTTAAGCCTTGTCTATTCGCATTTTTCCTTGTCTCCCAAGTGAGAAGCAGATTTCCACAAGGCAAACATTCATTCACCCACCTTTTGACGAGGGAACTCTTATCTGAACGCACCAAGTACAAAACAAACTCCTTTGAAGAAAAAAGTTGCCATTTTAATATTTTAATTTATTTTAATATCTTTAGTTTATTAAAAGAATCTTAGATGTGTTGCGGTCCTTAAATATGGGGTTTAGGGTTTACTGATCTTCACATGTTTAAAAGAATTAGAATTCTGTAGGATATTCTAGGGGAATATGCGAATGGGACATGCAGAATACATGTATGTGGGGACAGGAAAAGAAGAGGCAAAACGGAAGCAAAGCGAGGAGACATGCCCCCCAACCAACCCGCCAATAGCCCAGCAAGTGCCAGGCATATTCCACCAGTTCCTGCGCGGTGGTCCCCACAAACTCAAACCCGTGTGAGAGCTCCCTGCGGGCCCGGTTGCCGGTTGCCACCCCGACACACCGCGCAGGGGAATTGTGGCCACCGCACGGTGCCACGTTTGATCCACGTCGGCTCCGACAACGTGGGCCCTCGTCCCGGGTAAGACGGGCGGCTGCCGTCGATTGTCCCACGCTGAACGGCTCTGATCAGCCCGTTTATGTTTCACGGGCCGTGGGCTTTAGACATAACGGCGTTTCACCCATTAAAATTCTGGCCCGGATAACGGCGTTTGCGGCTTTTAACGGCGCTAGTTAAAACTTCACACCCATTTTGCAAGCAACAATGGAGAGCAGCTCTCTTCTGGCTATGGCCGCATTCTCTGGCTATCCTCTTTCTGTCTTCACTTAAGTTCTCAGGATTAGGTCCGCATTCAGGTCTTCTAGGAGAGGCAATCCGTCGCGCGGCTACAGTGCATTCCTGCAAATCGGCGTTCTTGGAGCGAAAATCCGTGTTCTTGTGAATCCGCCAGTCTTCAATCAGGTAGCGCTTCGGAATCTTGTCTGAATTCTCGTTTTCTTGAGCTTTCTTGCTTCATTTCTTGAAAATCCCTCTCTTCTGGCCATGGTTCTGTGCTTTTCTTGCTCCAGATGCATAGAACCCGTGAAAATTTCACTCTTTTTAGCTTCTTTGAGCTGAATCTCCGTGTTTCTGTTCATCTTGCCATGAATTGCGGCCGCATTTGGTGTAAAGGTGGCATTTTGCGGCATTTCGCGATTCTTGTAGGGAATTTGACGATCTCATGGCTTCTTTTGCAGATTGAGTGCGAGTATGGTCGCCGATAGGAATCTTGATCCGTAAGCGAAGATATGGCGATGTCGGAGAAGTTTGTATTGTCGTCTCCACAAGCGTTCGGAACAGGAGCAATGATTTGTCGTCAAACTTCACAGCGTCCTCCACCGACGAACCATGGTATCTTCTTTTTCACTTCTCGAGTATGCATCATCCTCCCGTGGCGCATTTTATGCAGGAAACTCAAATGCATTGGATTCGGAAGTCTGGCATGCATGCGCCGGGCTCTTTTGTCTTCCTCACGTCGGAGATCGTGTCGTCTATTTCCCTCAAGGTCACATAGAGCAGTAATTCTTGCATCCAAGAATTAATGAGGCAAATAATAAACACACTGACTTTGTCTTTCTTTTATTGTTCTAACGTTTTCTTCATATTTGTTTTTTCTGTAGGTAGCTGCTTCACAAACCAGAGTGCAGACATGCAAATGCCACACTATAATCTTCCTTCCCAAATTTACTGTCGCCTCCTGAACCTGACATTGGGTGTAAGTGGTCATCGTGCTAACTTTCACGTGGGCTGACAACTTTTTCTCTTGAATGTCTAGGCCGACCGTGAAACGGATGAAGTGTTCGCTCAGATGACGTTGGTACCCGAGAATGAGGTATTTTACGTTTTTATCCCCTTGTTATATCCTGCTCACTAACATGTCTACAGCAAGTTGAACAGTCGACCCATGAAGAGGAAGAAACCACACCCAGTTCTAAGCGGAAGTTGTCAATGTTCTGCAAGAACCTAACATCTTCAGATACTAGTACACATGGTGGCTTCTCTGTCCCACGGAGGGCAGCGGAGGAATGTCTTCCTCCACTTGTAAGTCCCTTTTTATTCCTTGCGCTTTTCCCGTACTGACCCCACTCTTATTTTCAGGACTATCAACAGTCTCCACCTGCCCAAGAACTAGTTGCCAAAGATTTGCACGGGGTTGAGTGGAAGTTCAGACATATTTATCGAGGTTGGTGACCGAATTTTTAGTTTAGTTTTGTTCGTGTATTGATTTTTGTTATATGTTACAGGACACACCCCGTAGACACTTGCTGACAACCGGTTGGAGTGTATTTGTCAGCCAGAAGAAGCTTGTAGCGGGCGATGCTGTACTTTTCTTAAGGTCGTGATAAAAATAATTTTCTATCTTGCTAGCTAGGTTTTTGGAGTTCGCTGTTTCTAATTGGGGGACTTGTTATTCAGGGAGGACAATGGAGAGCTACGAATTGGTGTTAGACGGGCAGTGAGGCAGCAGAATAGTGTGACTTCTTCGTCCTTGTTATCTAGTCACAGCATGCATCTCGGTTTCTTGCTGCTGCGGCACATGCGGTGTCTACGAAAACTATGTTCACTATCTTCTACAATCCGAGGTTTGTGCGCGTGTGTGCCTGGTGTTCATTGCTGTCCCGCGTACCTGTTTATCTCTATGCCGTAGTGGTATATATTTTGGTTGCAGAGCAAGCCCGGCGGAGTTCGTTGTTCCGTATCGCAAATATGTTAAAGCTTTTAGCCAGAACTTATCGGTTGGAATGCGCTTCAAAATGCGATTTGAGACCGAGGAGTCTTCAGAGAGAAGGTAACCGTTGTTTACCCGATGCTTTTAGCCAACTCAAATGCAACTTATCTGCAGGTACATGGGGACAATCACGGAGTTGGTGATATCGATTCAGAAAGGTGGCCGAATTCAAAATGGCGTTGTTTGCAGGTTAATTTTTTATCTCTCTATGTATGTATGTATGTTTGTATACCTTACGTTCGTACAGAGAACATGCTCGTTAGGATAATAGTCTGACAATTTCTCTACAGGTTGGCTGGGATGAGCAAACAGCTAATGAAAGACAAGAGAGAGTGTCTCCATGGGAGATAGAGCCATTTATAGCACCAAACGTCATGAACCCGCCGTCAGCACAGAGAGTTAAGAAGTTCAGGCCAAATACTCCCGCAACCGATGTCCACGTAATCGGTGAGTTTGCAGTCCAGTCTTAATTTTATTAATGTCAATATATATATAATAATGTTATTACAAACTATCTTGTCAGGGGAAGGACCACGCTAGATCCACACATTCAGAGGGTTTTGCATAGCAGTCACGAGTTACGAATGCCTCCTAAAGAGGAGGATCATCATGAAGTGCGGGATCATTACCCTTTGCGGTTTGGCCAATCAGAGAAGAAGATCCCAAGTCTGTAAGGGGAATCGGAACAGATAGCTGGATACAGATCCACAAGCCAGACCCACCAGTCCTCGACATGTTCGGTCACTTGCTTGGAAGTTCAACCCAAGAACGTCGGCCTGTGACGGTACGTAAGTCCATACACACGTACGGTCACAAATACGTGTATTTGAACTTCGAATATGTTTTGATAGGCACCGGACAACGTTGAAATGCATCAACAATTGAGATTATGTCTACAGCAACTAAGGGAGCAGAAAGGTACGCACTTCGAAACGGGCAGTATACAAATGAATCCGGGTTTCTCGAGTTATCTGCCCGGTGAAGCTGAGTGCAACTCTCGGTGGCTCCAGGGCCTCCTATGGCAACAGTGGCAAGGCCATCCGCAACCAACAGGGAAAATTGGCTAAGTTCTTTGGTACCGCCAGGGACACACAGGAATACACTGCGGATACCACACTATCTATGAGATTGTCAAAAGCGGAGGATAATACGGATCGGAAATTCTCTGTACAACAGTCGAACGTTACGTATATGGACACCAAACCGGATCATGATGGGGTACGCGAGCACAGTTGTAAGATATTTGGCTTTTCACTCATTGAAAAGTCAAGCCCTGCCAAACCACAATGTGGAGGATTCGTCACGGGTGATTCTCATAATGGGTCTGCAAGGTGTGCAAACAACAGTTGGCTAGGTGTTCCAACAGAAATGGAACATTACAGCCGGTATACTGATCATGATAGGTCCGTTGCTGCTTCCAGGCCGCCTATTTGGTCACTCAGAACTTGCACAAAGGTTACATCTATATGCATACATGTGTGTGTGTGTATAAATAGAGAGAGAGTGCTTGTCATCCGGTTTTGTCCCATTTTAATGAATTTGCTTTGTCAATATAAATAGGCATGAGGACATACAAACAAATACTGTAGTCATAAGCATAATATATGTGGTATATATACTGATTGTGTGTGTGTATTATCTAGGTGGTGTAATAAGTATAACTCTAATAATTGACTCGTTTTTGTACAGGTGCACTTGCAAGGGGCTGCAGTGGGGCGTGCTGTGGGACCTATCCAAGTTTAGCAGCTATGCAGATCTGCTACAAGAATTACAGCAACTTTTTGGACTGGAAAAAGCACTGGATGATCCAGAAAGTGGCTGGCAAGTTGTTTACACAGATAATGAAGGTGACATGCTACTTGTGGGCGACGATCCTTGGCAGTAAGTGTATATGTATATATGTGCATGTATTGTATATATATTAAGGTATAGTTTGTCGTGATGCATTTTGTCACCAAATATTGTGTATTCAGGTGTACTTAAACAAGACTTAATCTTCCTTGTTTTCTTGGGTGTAGCTTGTTTCACACGTAACCTCCGGAATCATCGCAACTTTCGTACTTTAATATGTTATTCTGTGGGCTTTTACTGTTTTTTAGTCATGTTTTTACATATTTTTTGCATGTTTTGTTCGCTTTCGGGAAAGTAAGTATCTTTCTTGTTTTCTTTCGCTATCTATTGTTTTCAGTATAATGCATGTTGCTTTGTTGTCTTGTGCTCTTCTAAATAGTGCATACACACATACGTACATAGAATAGATGTTGTCTCTCTCTCTCTATATATAATATCTGTGCGTGTGTGTATGTATATATTGTTATGTATACTTGTCTATACAGGTACTTGTACGTTTGTGTATGTGTCTAAAATGGTCGTATAAGGGCATCTGATATGACTTTTACAAACCCAAGAGTTCTTTGATAGCGTTATGATGTTTGTAAGAATGCATGCATTATCTGTCGTTTCGACAAGTACACATGAACACATTTTATTTCAGATGTGTTCAACTATAAATCACTATACAAGCATATTGCATATTATACAATATCTACATTATGCTCGTATGTATGTATATTAGCTGGTTTATGTAAGCACGCATATAAGAAGAACCATGTCGCAAGACTATGTTTTAAACAATACATAAGATAGTACTTTATGGATACACAGAATACATGCAACGTACAGTATCTATATACATTATACACATACACACAGACAACGTGTTTTCCATCTAATATGTGTATGTATGTACAGAGAGTTCTGTAGCATGGTACGGAATATACGGATTTATACCTGGGGAAGTGGAGAAGCTAACACAGGGTGCACTAGGCAAGAGCGTGGTCGAAGATGAGCCGTCGACAAGGGATGCATCCAAGCTATCGGACCGTCAGGATTCATCCTCCCCCTGCAATATCCAAAGGTTCGGATCTTTAGAGGTTTTCGTTTCTTTTTGTTAGGGGGTTTTATTAGCTGACTTTTATAACCATGATTAGGTTAACTGTTAACAAAACAAAAGACAAGTGGGCTTTCTTCTTACTTTCGGTGATGTAGAGGTTTAGCTGCTAAGCATGCTTATGTTATGAGTCTGGAGCTGCTTAGCTGTACAGAGCTCTTCCCTTTCTTTTTGTAAATGGATGTGAAAGTTGCAAAATTTCATCTCGTTTCCACACGCACGCACGCACTCACACACACACGGGATCAATATGTGACGCCATTTCGATGTATACGATTATGTAAGGACTTTGGCATATCAAAGTGAACACACACAACGCACTATAACCATGAAGATTTTTTTAATGCTTTTTAAAGGCCTTGTATTTACGCGTGAGAGAGAGAGCAACTAAACTATATATATATATATATATAGTATACACAGCAATGTATATAATAGAAACACATTTATTTGACTAAAAAAAAAAATGGAAACCAGCAAAGATTTGACAAGGATAAAAGAATATTCGTATCATGAAAACTTAGTTAAATGAAATTTATTAGCCGCAAAATAGATTCGAGAATATTCCTGTCTGAAGAGCTTGAAGACAGATGATGCAGCGTCTTCTCCATCTTAAGTGCAATCCGATGGTGCAGGTTCGATATGAATTAACACATTCTTTGCGATCATATCGTGAGCATCAAATTTCTGTTTTGAAAACATCGTATTTGATCATCAATTAACTTAGTCTTAGTCGGTTTTTGTAATAAGCATAATGCTGATTAAAACTAAGCAATAATTCGTTCTAGCTCCTTATTCTTATGGATTTTGCATCTCATATGCATTTAACAATATATTACTTGCTTTGATGTCTTCATGTACTATTTTAAGTTCTAAAGCCTCATGTAAATAAGCCAACCTATATATAATAACATATACACACACCCCAAACTCATTCCATCTCTCTCTCATTTATACATATAGTTATGTACACACATGTGAGAGAAAGCATGTAACTATTGCAACAAGGTACATGGAGGAGGTTTGAAGCGGTTAAAAGCACATTTGGCTCAAGTTCCAGGTGAATAAATTGAGATGTGCCATTGTGTTCCTCCAAATGTCCATCAGGAAATGCACACTCTTTTTTTTAAAGAGTATATGTCTTGTGATCCACCAGAAATTGGTGAAACTCTAGTGTTTATAGCAAATGCCTTGTATACAAACTTGGATGACAAGTTACTCAAGACTTCACATAAATAGCGTGGGATCTAGTGCAAATGTTGGTGTGGTTATGACCAATGAATCCATCCCCAGCTTTCCCAGTCAGCACGTCCAAATTGAGGTAGCTTCGGCTAGTGTTCCACAGCAAACTATTCCGGTTACATGAAATGCCCTGAATGGGTAGGCTAAAGAAATTTGTCGGGCATCTGCTAGGGTATCTTCAAGGAATCTGGTTTTCTCTAATGAACTTGGAAGCTCTTATGGAAGCATGCCATAGGGTCTTACAACATGTAAACATCTTTAGGGAGCACTTCCTCAATGTCAAGAGCCCATGTGTAAGCAAACTTGACTACAATGTGGTAAAATAAAGCTTTTATTGAGGCTAATGTTGCAGTAAGAAGGTTCATTTATGAGATTGCTCAGTCATTTAACCTTGTTAATAATCCTTTGTGGAAAGAAGCTCTTGTGGCTATTGTAAAGCAGGACTTAGTTACAGTTATATATTTTCAAACGATTCAAATGAGACATCTAAATGAAGAGTATATGAGTTTGCAAGCTCATTTGTAAGTTGTAAAGCTGGTTATACCATCATGGCAATGCTCTCGGAAAATATCCATTGTGGTTGTGAGCATATATGGAACAGTTTTTTTTAAAGTCTGTTGATAATTTAAATGAGAAGAAAAATGGAACATAGCTATGAAATAAGCTTAAGCTTATTATTCTTGATGTTGGACCAAAGAATATTGTTCAACTCATTACTAATAATGGTTCTAACTTTGTGAGTGTGGGAGAAAAGATGCAAGTAGAATGCATGGGTGTTTTGTTTGCCACTATTTAAATTTGTTGCTAAAGGACATTGCAGAGTTGGCTAGGTGAAGCCATATGTCAAAGCTTGTGAAAGCATTGTCACATTTCATGTTTAAAAAGCCTAAGTTGATTGTTGCTTCTAAAAAGGTGGCACCTAGAGACTTGGCAAAGTCTACTGCTACACGTTTTACATATAACTTTATTATGATAAGCCAACTTGTTGAAGAGAAAATGCTTAGAGCTTTGCAACAATTTGTTGTTTCAAATATTTGGTGGAAGAACTGGTAGAATGCTAAGTGATGTAAAGGAGGTCAAAAGCTTGATTCTTGATTCTCAATTTTGGACCAAATGCACTGAGATTCTTACTTTGATGGTAATAGTGTTGAAATTAGATGATAGAGAAGGAGTTATTATAGCCTTATCTTTGAGCAGATGGATAATGTGTAAGAGTCACTAAACTCTCTTGTAAAAGATGTCATTTTGATAAGGGTAGAGTCAATGCTATTAAGCACTTGATTTATGAGTTATTTCCATAAAAAATTAAACATGACAATCTTGGTACTTCAAAATGTCATTGGAAGATGATGCATACATTTTTATAAGGTGTAACTCATTGCTTAAATCCTTTGTGGTTGGACTTGGAATAGGATAAAAAAGTTAAAATCAATTTACATGACTACTTTGAAAGTTTAACTAAGGATGAGTTGACTTGTTAAACTAACTCAATAATATAAAACTTTTCACACTTGTTCGCTTAAGGAGCTCTCTCGGCCTATTGCAAAATGAAGAAGTATGCGTGTTCAACCTGTGGAACGGTGGTTAGAGTATGGAATTGACTTGCTTGAAGTATAAAGTTTGCTATTCGTGCTCCTAGTTAAACAATGTCTGCTTCTTCTGCTGAGAGGAATTAGAACATTTGGAGCATCCTACAAACTAAACGTAGAGCATGTTTAGTTCCAAAGAATATGGAGAAGCTTGGATTTTGTTATAACAACTTGAAATTGCTCAGAAGCATTGAGAGTAGAGGGATGAGATATTGGAAGTGAATGTGGATGAGATTAATGTTAAAACTCAGTGGAAATGTATTTTAATCGTCAAGATACATTTAAAGAAGTTAAGAAAGAAGTCCTTAATCAATTTAACGATTTTCCAATTGATAATATGTAAGTGGACAATGAATCAGCTCTTGTATGTGGTGTGATTTTCTTTTCTTTTCTTAATATTTTTTTTAAAGGTTTCTTTACGTTAGAATTGTATGAAATCAAAAGTTGTGTTTAAATAAAAAACAAAAGCAAGTCAAACGCACGTTCGGAAGTACTATGTACAGAAAAACTTCACAACTTTTCAAAAAACTCAACAGCATCGTGGAATTCTACATACACCCTAGGAACTATGTGGCTGTCATTAAAGCATGCACAAATAGTTCCTTGACAATCGTTCGTTCTTGGTTTCATTTGGATCAATTATCTTCAATAATGATCTTGAATAATTATCTTAAGAAGTACTATAATCCAAGGGACTCGTCTTGAAGAACTTCAGCTTGAATTTTAGTGAGAAGGTGCCCTGAAGTGCAAAACCCTATGGCCAGTCCAAAGTAAAGAAGGTTGTTTCACCTAGTGTTACTTTCAAATTGTTATACCTTATTATAGCAGAAGGTAGAGGTGGTGCTTTCCTTTGGTGTGTGTGTGTGTGACAAAAGAAATATAAATTCATAAGTATCTGAGTTTTGATAAAGACTACTTATCCGTTTATTAAAATGCATTTTCAAACAATACTAGTATTCCACATGTGAGATCACTCGTAGCCAAGATGTAAAAATGTGAACTTAGACCTACATTTAAAATTTAAAAAAGAAACTTAAAATACAAATAAATAAACTTACTTATGTTCAGAAAAATCCACCTTAAAAATGCAACATCTCCGGCAACATCTCCATTCACTACGATTTTGATCCCGTTGTCTTGCATAACCTCGTCTATTTTCTCACGCTTGTCTAATTTCCAAAAGAAGAATGTTATGTGTGTGTGCGTGGAGATGTATTCATTTCTTTTATATAACATCATGCTTGTTTACATGTAAAATAAGTTCACACACACGCACGCTCACACAAAACTTATTTGTGATATTTTTGATATGTATTTAATATTCGGAAAAAGGTTAGTATATATTAAGTGAGAGAGAACCTGCGCATTCCATGGTGAATTTTAATCCATCCTTATTATAGGCCGCACCCACTCTTAAATACTCCATGTTATTGGACTCCAACATTTGAAGCACCTTACGCGTTGCTCTGTCGGTGAGCTTCACAAGACTTAGCCTCTTCGCCATTGGAAGCCCTAACATATTAGCCTTAATTAGGATTATCATTAATCATGGAATATGCTTAACATTTTATGAAGCATATGCTAGAATTTCGTGCGTGCGCTCTATGCATGTCCGTACAGCCACGTTAGCTCGTCCGTACAATTCATCTTTTTTTAGGAAGAAATGCATACATTAATCGGACTGATAGATAGGTACTTGTGTGTGTGTGGATGAGTTCCACAAGACTTGACCTTACACAAGGTCATTATATTGGAGTGTATATATATGCATGTGTAGTAAATCGATACAAACCTGGAAAATATTAAGCACATACACCAAAACACACACACACACACACACACATGCCTAAAATAAGTGGACTTTAACAGTAAATGATTACATAAACTTATTCCTTCATTCTAAGTTTTGTAGTTTATATGAAGGCATATACTCACTGGAACATTGCTGTGCACACACACACACACACACACACAAATAGTAAAGGTTAGTCAACCACGTTACAATATGCACAAACGAAAGCCTGCAATGTAAGTAAACTTAATCTGCCGAGTGTAATTAATCATTAAACTGCTACAGCATACATCTAATAATACCCAAACAGGGTGGTAAAACTTATACAATATAATGCAATACAACAAGATTAATAATTAAACTAGACCGTTATTATATTATGTACAATTCTATAACTTAAAAGGATGCACAATTTTACATGCATACTTCTGTAAATATTACTATCACAAAATTTTAAAATTATGATTAAAGAATTTTTCTTTGAATGGTGTTTGAAGGAGTTAATCTAATCAAAATCGACCCATCTAGCTACAGTCAATTTACAAACGCATTACTCACTCTTAAACATCTCGTAAAGCTGTGAGAATGTGAAAAGCACGTCATCATCCGGAGGAATATCCACCTGCATCCAATTAGAATATGTAATAACAATGGAAGTCAGTAAAATCATAAGAGTAGCACACACAACCATCCTAAAGGAATTCAATAGACTGCATACACATACATGTGTGTGTGTGTGTGAGCGTGGGTGCGTGCGTGACCGTGTGTGTAGGTATACATTCTCTTAACAACGTTTAAGTTCAGAATAAACAAATGTGTGGTTTCTAAAAATGCAGGTCTGTATGAGGTATGCTTGTTGTTGTATCAAAATCTACTATAAACGTATGTCTAATATCGGGGGGTATATACGTATACATAAGTAATGATACAAACAGGGTAACGAACGTGATAAGCACCAAATGCGATATACATACATACAGACAGACACATACTAGTTACCTTATATAATGGAACTTAAAGACCCCAAACACAAATCCCGATTTTTCAAACCACCCTCAGACAGGAGGAAAACCTCCAGGATTAGAAAACCTAGGAGGATTGAAAACAGGTGAATGCGAGCGGGGTTTCCACGAACTGGCCTAAACCCCACGTGCTCTGTAGGAGCATTAATGCGCAAATTCCCCAAGTTCCCCTGTTGACCCTGTTGATTGCTAACACTCGGTTTAGCCATCCCTGGGATTAACGGGCCACCGAAGAATATACTATTCTCCGGGTATAGAAGATCATCTGCTTTCCTTGGCACATCCGTACGCCTCGAGTTTTCGTTTATGTCCACGACATCCGGGCTTTCCCGTCCTTGTTGCCGGGTTCCGTACCCACCCGTTGCTGGTTCTCCGTACCGCTGCCAACATCCGGCCAAGCCTGTCTAATGTACGAAAACACCGGGTTCTGTTTCACATTCCCTTGTCTGGTACCCAGGTACCTGTCGTCTAAGCTATCCACACTAGACCCATCACTAGGAGCGAATTTTCCACCGGCCCATGGAGCACTGAATCTCGGAGGACGACTAAACGGATTAAGGTTTGAGAAACGTACCGTATTGTCGTGGGCAGTACGTGGAGTTGAGAGCCGGAGTGTCCCAGTTGGGGCGTAACTCGGTCTAGATGGTAATGGACTCAGCCCGTCAGAGTAGTCCAAAGCGTGTCTAGGACTGCTGATACTGCTCCTGCTGGACGTTACCCCCGAATCAAAGTGTATGTTGTAGTCATCTCTTGAACGAGGCCTGTCCAGTTTTGATGCCGTGAACTTACCTTCTTCGGTTGTTCTTTTCCCACGCATCAGGCCAAAGTCTGTACTTGCACTGCTTCTACTGCTGCCAATGTCGCTTGAGCTGTAGTCCGCTTCTGCTCCTTTACCCGAGATTTGCTTCATCACGGACGAATTCTCCCTGAAATTGAGAAAGTTATTATACATCTCTCTCTCGAACATTATGTGTAAAACAGTATACACTGTGTGTAAACGTGTTTCTCGTTTCCTAAACGTGTGTATGCGGAACTACCACCCACAGAAACATGTTTTATTATGTATTAGTAGTCATATTTGTATTAGAAGCTTTACTTATGTACTTGTAGATATATAAGTACATGCTCATATCGGGCGATTGGACGTTAATATCATCATCACATATGCGACAGTATACGAACCTTGCTTTTACTGCTGCTTTAACGGCTTCGCTTGCATTTAGCTTCGCCAGCTTCCATGCGCTTATTCTCACTGGGCGCTTCTGTGCCTTCTTGTCTTTGGGAAGCGAGTCCGGGTCGACCGTTGAAGGTACCCTCCCAGGCTCTAGATGCGGAATCACTTCGTCCTAAAACGCAGCGTAGTTTGATATTTGATTAGTTATTAACATGAGAGAAGTTTGGCTTATCAATTATATTCCAGACACACTTGTGACTATGTGCATGTACGTTTGAATTATCGACAAACCTGGTGCTCTATAAAGACTCTTGGCGGTGTACACCATGCACCTCTGTACTGTAGGCCAAGGGAGCTAGAACCGGTTAAACCCGTCGCAGTTGAGCTTCCAGGTGATGATGGGACACTTAAAATATCCTCCACAGATCCTCCTTGCTGCTCGTTCTGCGCTCGCATGGCCACAACATACTCGTATGTCGTTATATCCCTGAACATGCAATATGCTATTATTCAATATATGAGAATTACCGTGTTTGTACCTTTCTCATTAGTAGAATGTGGAAACAGAAAAGCTCGGCCAGAGGCACTATCGCCGCAGCAGATATGAACGAACAAAAAAACTAACCAAAAGAACAACTCCATTAGCGACCGACTACAAACGCCGCGCGCACGCATTTTCTCAACACACAGACTAGAGAGTGTGCATTATGTGCGTGAGTGTGGATACGCATTAGAAGATTTACCACAACTGCTGCAAAGGGTGCTCGGGAAAACCCGTTTCCAAGCTTTTCAACAATTCGTCTGTTTGTGGCTGATTTGTCAGTAAAGCAGAGAGCAAATACAACAGAACCGGTTCCGCACTGCAAAGCAAGCTGCAAAGCGCCTGAAGGCAAATTAGATCTCTTGATGGGCTAAGAAGAATACAATACCAATATGAGACTGGTTGCCATTAGTGCGATGAAGCTAGAATAGTTCTTCTTTCCAACGCAATTGTTCAACCACTACATGCAGAAGTACAGTATACGAGTCAGTGAGAAGCTAACCGTCGTAAAGTAAACCTTACACGGCAGTGGTGATCAAACCCATCGACGCACTTATCACAGCTTCTGCAATGCTTGCTGAACTTATGAACCTGCCAGAAAGGAGGTGGTGTTCATATATAAATAGCAAAAAGCATGCAAACATGCACACATAGATAAAGCTAACACTCTCTCTCTCTCTCTTCTCTCTCTATCTATCTATCTATCTATCTATCTATCTATATATATATATATATGTGTATGTATGTATGTATGTATATCAAGACATTAAAAAAGATTGAATCATGTTGCACCTACCTCTGCATTGCAGAGAGTGCAATAAAGCACATCCTCTTCTAATTCGGTAGAAGGTGGTGGCTCGTCTCTACAGCCATCTGGTACAACAGCCCACCCGCACAGAAACCCGCAACAAATTGATAGCAAGCCTCTTTCACCATCTTCAGCAATGTGACGAATTTCAGATGAACCTTGTCTGTGCACGACACTTCCTGAAGACTCTGAAACCAATCCTTTCATATCGTTCAGCTCCCCGAATTTCTCATCCGGGCCGGAAAGCACGCCGGAATCTGCTGGATTGATGCCCGTACATCGCACGTAAAGAAAGAACACGGCCAACGCCTGCACAGACAAACGCTTAAAATAGAACACAATAGCACTATTTGTCGGAAGCACAATCTACAGTATATGTATACCAGTGGGGAATAAAGTGCGATAGCGCCATACTCCAGGGGCTTGGATCCAACGAAAGGTGCAAAGAAGACATAATACGCAACTACGAGTAAGAAGAAAACGGTGATGGCCACAACCTGAACGGAGAATTGCGTAAGACAAAGATTATCAATAGAAGAAAACGATTCCCTCACCTGGAAGGCGTGTGCAGGCAGCTGCCAACCATGGCTCCGCACCATTCGGCCAGCGTTCAAATCCTCGCCCGCACCCTGTAACGCATCTTCCGAAGCTCAAGTTCGCGCTTTTCTAATCAAGAACGTATTCGAACGACTGAAATAATAGGATCTGAAAACGCTAACCTGAGATTTTCCGATGCGGATAGGGCCTTAGCAATTGAATCCGCAATCCCTAACAGCTCAAGAACGCATTTCCGGAGCCGAAAACATGCAATTTGAAGATCTGAAAGCACCTGCTAATTTCGATGCGGATAGCCGTCGCACAATGCCTCAGCAATTGAATCCGTGGAACAACACGATTCCGCAGTAGAAACGTGAAAGCGCTAACCTTGATAGCCGCCGCGCAGCGCCTGGCGGATTTAATCAGCAGAACAGCTCAAGAACGCATTTCCGCAGCCGAGAATGTGATGGCGCTGACCTGAGATTCTCCGTAGCCGCCGCGCAGCGCCTTGAAGCGCTAGGGTAAGCGCCTTCCGCACTCGCCACAAGTATGAATGCGTAGGGTTCCCCAAATCCAATGCAGAGCGCATACACATAAAAATACGGTAAATAAAATTTCCCCTTTTACATCTACCGCACTTGGGAGGTAGGTGAATAATAAAAAATCACCGCATGCATCTTAGCCGTCTGATCGTTTGCTCAACGGCACATGCGTTGTCCTTCTTGGGCCAGGTGGGCCATTACTACCATCAGCATTCTGCCTAGGCCACAATTTCCAATTATTCCGGTCAACCATACATAATATTTGAATATTCGCAAGTGCTTTGGTCGTTTGTTAGATGTCTAAATTTAGATACTAACCTAGCATGACGAATGCATATATATAATCTTAAAAAATAACGATTTGAATTTAAATTTGAATAGAAAAATGCTCAAGGAATATCTCACAAGATTCTGTACGTATCATATACTGTATATTATGATTATTTTATAATATTACAATATTGTAATAGTTACACAAAGTCAAAAGGATGTAAGGTTGTTTATAATAAGTTTAATTAACATATTTATTTGAAAAAATAATATACACTTTACACATATATGTGTTTGTCTATACACATGTATATAGATGTTACACAAACACGCTCACACACTCACACATGTCCATGATGGTTTGGTGAGGCAGCTTGGCACTGCTGAACTACTTATTATATTGTTCAATACATATCCGCCTCTATATTAAAACAATATACATAAAATCATGCATATGTATAAAGAAGCAAGTTGGCCAGCCATAGTTCCAATTATTCTGGTCAACACAGAAAAGAATATTCAGTGCTTATTCTTTAAGACTACTTTACCCTTAAATCAAAAAGGGTAGGACTACTCTAGCCTTAAACAAAAAGGCTATGA
>PUQB01000837.1:0-89199 GCA_003024785.1 Selaginella tamariscina
TAAAACAGCAAGAATATTAAATAATTTCATACGTTATAAGAAACAACACCTATAAGTTGAGTTGCTCAAACTGTGTCGGATATTATCTTTGTTTTGATACTGCTGCTTGTTCTTCACGCAACTCCTATATCATATAAATATGTATGTATGTATGTATAATGTAGAGACACGGATAGACACATAAAACCATGTATACATTGAACTACACACACGAAGTTAGCGTCTAAATGTAACTCAAGTACGTGATATCGCATAACAATACGTACATTAGACATACCCACACATCAATACACAGATAATATATATTTTACCAGCATACATATATGCTTATACACACACACACACGCTACCTTTGTCACCCTTTTCATCCTGTCTTTAACTTGAACCTCAAGTTTCAGCAGCGTGCAGCTTTGGCCTCTTTCTTCTTCATTAGACATTTCATATTATCCATACTGGAAGACGACCTCAAACAACAGGTACTTCTTTTTTGTTTGGCAAGCCTTTGTTTCTCCATTAAGTTTTCAGCAAATGTTTCTAGTTGTTGTTGTAATGAAGCAATCTGTTGTCTTTGAGCCTCTAACTTGGCTGATGCAGCTTTCTCTATTTCCCGTTGTAACCCTTTCTGCACATCGTAACAAAATATACACAATATATATGTAAGCATAACACACGCACGCACGCACAATGTGCTGCATTAAAATGAAATGTAGTACCAGGTGTAGAAGCTCTTCTTCTTCTTGCTTCTTTGAGCGTTCAAACCTTTACCTCTCCAATATTATCCAGATGGTGAATTCTAGATTATTATAATCATTTCATGTGTGCGTGTTAGTTAGCTTTAATACATACAGGAGAAATCAAATAGACAGCATAAATATGTATGTATTGTATACAAACATAAAAGTGTGTGTGTGTGTGTGTGTTGCATATACGGCAGGTTATAAGATTCTTTTAACACACACTTATTAGTTTGTTTTCCCTTTTACTTAACAGCATTTTTAAATTTTTTTTTTTAAATAACTAAAATAGCTGGCTAAATTCTAATTTTTATATTAAAAAATTACTAATAAAACTTTAATGTGAATTAAATTTCTTTACATTGTTATTCTTTTATATCTTCGAAGAGATAAATACTCAAGGTTCATATGATTATTATGTTTTAAACAAAGTTTATGCACGTACCATATACAATTATATGTATATTTGGGGATACAGTGTATATTCAGTGATACATGTATATACATGTATATTTTTCAGTGATACATTTTTAATTATTCTCTTAATTATCAATAAGCTTGTTGAAAGTTCCAAGTTTTACACATAATTTGAGTTCTATATAATAATTATATAGTATTTTAATGTCATATTTTAAACAGAAAAACGGTTTAAACATACTTATGTTTATTTACATTAAAGCTTTAAATTTGATTGATACTTATTAAATTGAATTTAAAATATTATTACATTATTTAATGTACTTTATTTGGCACTCGAACAAGCGCTGCTAATTCGAATTTATTCTAGAAATTATATATATATAATCTATTTAATATCCTTTAATATGTACAACTCTAGCTCAAGTAGTACTACTTAATCTAAGTCTTTAATTATTATTATATTATTTAATGTACTCTAATTTGTATAGTTCAAATTCAAGTAGTAGCAATTAAAGTGTATTTTAAACATTAATGTATTGGTTAATATTCTTTAAATGATACCGACATAGAGTGGTACTAATTAATCTAATTTTTAATCATTATTACATTATTTAAGCTACTTTATTAAGTACCTATGGGGATTGTCTTTATAACTTTGTAATGTCATATATACCCATAGTAATACTTTATATGTGGTCAAAATAATAGTATAAATTTCGAACTTTAATATAAATATGCCTTCATCCTTTATTATATAATGTGTGTATGCATTAAGATGGAATTACATTATGTTTCACCAAAAGAGTATACATATGTATGTTTTAATTATTTTATTATTTAAAATAATTATCATATGAAATAAAATATACTAACAATAATTTGATTCAAGTTATACATAATTATAAATATTCAAATTATGTGTAAAACTCAACAAGATAATTTATAATAAAATTACATTTTCTTTAAAATTCAGGAGTTTAATACCTGGTTTTTAAATAAATATATAATACGTCTTAGGTCATATTTTAAAATTAAGAGATAATAATTTAAAAAGTTAGTAAGGGAATGATTGAACGGTTTACATTTTATTAGACAATTCAATTATTTTAAAATTATTTAGATTATTAGACTAGAAAATGATTTTTAATATTTTATTTATTTATTTTTAATATTTTTTGTTTATAGTTAAAATCTTAATAAATTTAAAATTGTCTATGGTTTGACTTGTCATATTTTAATTATTAAGTTTTCAAGTGGGTTAAAGTTTGATACGGTTTTGCTTGATTTCCACACAACACACACACACATATATATATATATTCTTCTAGTAATGCTTGTGCATCTAAATATCATACAGTTCCAGGGTAAGACATCTACTTTTCATATCACAGGGATATGCTATTTGCATTTACCAGGTATAAATCAAGATATGTGCAGATATACTCATATATACTAAGTATATATACATGAGATCACTCTCCCTATATATATATATATATAGAGAGAGAGAGAGAGAGAGAGAGAGAGAGAGAGAGAGAGAGAATACTCTTACTTTAAACTAATAATGATTTGATAATCAAATCAATTAAATTAAATTGCTTGACCACAAGTGCCGGGACGGAGGAAAACACAGTTCTTCACAATTCCTTTTCTGTGTTTTGATTATACTTATCAAACTACGTAACCAAAAGGATGTTTTAATAAGAAGGGAGTATATGCATACATGTAATTACTGTGTGTAATGTCATTTGTAGTATATGCACACATGTGATTACTGTGTGTAATGTCATTTGTAGTGTACGTATTAACTGGTGTATCGTACCTCCCGTATGGATATGAAGCACACGTCTATATACAAGCAAAGCATATTTCTTGAATGGTTTCAATACGATGAATAAGCAAAAGCAAACAAACATTGAATAAAGAAGGTTGTCTTGGAGGTCCCAAATCAAGGGAATGATGCACCAAAAATGGTACATAAACTTCTCGAGATTAGACCATGATTTAGTTGGTAAAAGTCACGATGGATGTTACTAGCGTTCATACAACTACATTATCAATGTTTATTCAACTCTAAAATGTTTCTTCAAAGTTTGTTTAAGACATCCATACTACGTTTTATGTGTAGAGAGAGAGAGCATGCTTCTAGATGCAAGATATATAATGCATGTATGTATAAGTCTGACCAACACGCACACACAGAGTATAGTCCATGTAGAAGATTATCAATACATATATTTATATAGTCTAAGTATTTGTTTAATAATCACACACACACACAGGAGATGGATACATGAGTTCCAATGTATTCAGAACTTAGAGGCATTCTGGGGCAAATATCTTAAACTGAGTGGCTGTATTAACATGCCTTCATCCGAACGAGCCATTCTTCATGCCATTCATGAAGCATCCAAAGAGATCAAGGTTCTGTGTATAAAATACATATATACATATACATATGGTATACATGCATGCATGTGTGTGCATAAGTAAGAAATTTTTAGAGATGGAGAAATAAAGGTTAGAGATTGCTAATGGGCAACTGAAACAAAGGGTAATCAAACTCTCAACGTACAGTTGCCAAATATATGATAACTTGTATATAACTAAGGAATGCATATACAACTTATGATATTATGGAGAGAGAATTGAAAATAATGTATTCCGTTGTCTCATACTAACTCTAGGGTTAGGGTATAGGGGTTAGTTGTCTGAGTGAGGGTGATTCCTTGTGGTGTTACAAAGATGCTTTAGCATATATGTATAATACAAGTCCCCTTATAGGGGTTAGGGCATGACCTTTTTTTGTCTTTATGGGTCCAAGTTCAAGGCATTGGAGTCTAACAAGTTGTTTTTAATGTTGTTCAATCGTGGAGATTACGTCAGATGTCCACGTGTTGCCACGTGTAGGCTATTCAAACCACTCTGAATGGGACTACCCTCTCCAAATCAAACTTAATTAAATAATCAAAGTGTAGATATATAAAGGTTTTCAACAACCGGTGTCACATACATGAAATGAATAAAACACCAACCATAATTCAATTTTACATAATATTATTCCAATGACATCGTGTAGACAATTTGTATTTAAACACTAAGAATTGAGATAAATAAATTTTATATTACGTTAATGAAATAATAGAAAAAACAACCACAAATCAGTCTTAAATAATATTTTTCTAATGACGTCTTAACATTGTTCGCTGGAAATTGAACATCCCTCTTTAATTGCTCAATTATGTCTTTCTAGCTCATTTTCAAGGTCCCTATGTAACTCATCCGTTCTCTCCATAACTGTTTTATTTAATGGTCATGCTCTTTAACCTCCTCACACACAACTTAAAAATCTTTTCATTTTACTAACCGATCTCTTTGAGTTTCTCATGAATTTTTGGCTTTTATTCTTGAATGACATCTCTAATACACATTGCTGCCGTAACCTTGTTCTTAGAGATTTCCACTTAGAGATTCTCGATTAACTCACGGAGGACCTTATAAAACGGCCTCGTCTTGCCTCAAGATGCTTTGGATGAAGAGCTACTTCTACACATTGTAAAGCTGCATCCAGAATATTTCAAACCCATGGCCCATTCTGCTACTCACTGCATGTTCTTGCCATTGCTCAGTTGGAATTGTCACCTTAAAAAAAAACCTGTGTCAGTTGTAAATAAAATGCATAGCCCTCAAAACATTTGTTATAGTGTCACACAAACGGAGAACGCACTTACAAAATTAAGTTTGCGAAACGTAGATTGGCATATACTCCAATATACATTTCGTTCGGCATATACTCGAATATTACATGCCACCACATTCTTAGGGCTATCGATCGTAATGAAGGATGGCGGCCAAACGGTATGCTTTGGTTTGGTTTCAGATCAAGATCAGCTTCTACTCGGAGTGTGACTCCGACTTGGACTCCACTGACTTCGACTCCGACTCATTTGCCGGCCTGGATTTGATGCCGAAAATCGACCGTTTGGGCACTCTAGTGGCAGATGCACCCTCCGCTCGTAAGTCTTAAACTACCGTGAGTACTGTCTCAAAACTATGTTGCGCTATATAGTCAGTCGTCGATGTTGTACGTTCCGGCAGTTGCAACGTTGTGCAGCAGAATGCTTACTGAAGGGTTCATTATCGGATAGTGCAACAAGAGAGAGCTGAGTCTTCACAGGAGAGACACAGTTGGAGGGACGAGAGCCTTCTTTTTTAAAAAATATATTGTAAATGAACTCATAATGTATATGTATGGATGCTAGACACCCTACAAACACACACATATAACTACACAGACATGACGTGTGTGTGTGTGTACAATAAGTACAGACGTTCTGTGCAGATAGAACCTGTGTGTGTACAAATACAACTACGAATGCGTCGAGCTATACTGGATGTACATTTCCGATGTTCACAAGCATATTCCGATAAAGAATATTCTGGCACTATGATAACATTTTCCACTACTCGAATATTCTGGCACGTGTATACGCGTGTCTCGGAGCCCTGGGGCAGAAGAGGTCGCTTGTGCAGGGTAGAAAAAGCTACATATTTCAGCTGCAAATTATTCATTTCCAATTGAATTAGGGATCGCGATTTGCTGGGGATTTCTGGGATTCTGGTGAGTTGTTGGGGATTTTGGTGAAGAATTAGGATGGGTGCGGGTGTTTCAAAGGAGGAGCAGCTCTATCAAGCGGTTCAAAATGGTAATCATCAGCTGGTTAAGACTCTTCGTAGAGATGGAGCTTCCTTAGAGGTAATTCCCCTTAATATTTTTATTATATATTTTAACTCAACTTTGAGTTTCCACTGTAAACATTCATATAGTTTATGCTTAACTGTATATTGATGTATATACATGCATATATGTAAGAAATACATATTCTTCTGTATGTCATGCGGTGTATTAAATAAAGTTGATTGATTGTTCTAGTTTGTGGACAAGGAGGGGAGAACACCGTTGATCCTGCATGTGCACGGCAAGATTTGTTTGACATGGTTATAACTCTGCTCAATCTAGGTGCCAACTTAAATGCTTATCGACCTGGTAAGGTTAATATTTAGATATATTATACTGTCTGTGTATAGGAGAAAGTTCAGATAATTTAACTGCTTTGTTTAGGGTCTAATGGTGGTTTTCCTTTACATCACGCTGCAAAGCGGGGCTTAGAGAAAACAGTTATTCTCCTCCTATCCAGGGGAGGTTAGTGCACACACACTAATATCTATGTATGTTTAACAAAAGCTACTTTATTGTTCAGCTGATCCTCTTGCAATAAATGACGATGGTCAAACTCCCCTGGATATGGCTCGACTTAGAGGTCATACTTCGATTGTGCGAATCATAGAGGTATGTGTATGTCAAGTCAATGTGTGTTTTCTGTGTATATAAGTGGCATTTTGTGCAGGACCATGCTTGTCTGTTTAGTGGGACGATTCGTGAGGTTTCAGGACCTGGTTTATTAGAAGTACTTGTACCACAATGGGTAACTAAGAAAGTGTAAGTCTCAGTTTCAAAGTTGGTGGCCTTCTAATATTCGGCTTCTAGGTGGGCTGTCGTTCTCCCTTCTCATCAAACCAACCAAAGACATCCTCCAAGGCACGAACTTGTTATTTATCCATCTTCTAAGGTTTGAATCTATGTATGTATATAGTGTATTTACACACATAATACTTCGTACTTATGCACCCCGGAGATATGTTTATGCAATCAAAATAATGATGTTTACTAGGTCGGTCAACCACGGACAACGATCTCTCTGTGGAAGGTTGATTTGGAACAACCAAAGTGGAACTCTCCTTTCACCTGTATTGATCATCCTGATAAAAGCACCAGTATGTATAAGCATAAACACAAACACACGCATACAAATTGCGTACTTCATTATATGTTTGCGTGTGTATACTTGCGAGTTTTGATAGATATGCCTCTCTCTCTCTCTCTCTCTCTCTCTCTCTCTCTCTCTCTCTCTCTCTCTCTATATATATATATATATATATATATATATATAGACACACACACACACACAAAGAGAATTAAATTATTTTGATATGTCAATATCTAATTCCTTGGCATGCTTGCAGAGGCAAAACTTAAGTACCTTTCGGAGGTTGATGGTGACAAAGCTCAATTGGAAAAGCTTTACAGAGCCTGCAGAGGAATTCCCGTAAGATGTTTACTCTTTGTGTGTGTGGCCGTGTGTGTATACATGCGGACATATACGTACATATACGGCGCATTGCATGTGAATGTAATGTGTGTTGTATGTGTATATGTATGTATATATTATGTGAGACCCTTTATGAGTTATCGTGGCTTTTAGGATGTTCCAAACCAACCGATCCAAAACCCGGTAATCCCAAGCCAAGAGGATGCTGCACTCCAAATGGCGATCAATGCTTCTTTACAAACGGCGACCTCTGAAGGGGTTAGCACTAACGGATGGGGTGAAGAGCCCTCGGAAACCTACAGGATGGGGAGCCCCGGAACAAGCAGCCCCACAACCAAGTGCCCAAACTGAGGTCTCTCTCTCACGCACGCACACACACACTCACACAAATGTACACGCAAGCACTACATAACCTCGGACATACATGCATACACTTGTATATGGATCTTTCTTCACGCACAGACACGTATACATACTCATCTCCTTATGCTTGTAGTTATTTCTCTGTTTTATAGACTGGCGCTTCTCCTTCAAGACCTTCGCAGAAGACAGATTATGTGGGATGGGCGGAACAAGGTACCACGAGCTGGAACCCCGGAACTTCTACAGAGGCTGGACCAAGTGCTCACACTGAAGCTCCGGTATGTGTGTATGAGTGACGTTTATATATGTACATATATGGATCTTTTTAGTACATCTCTACAAACATAGATTAACAAATATAACATATATACCATACATCCAAATACGAGTCTTGTTCAACAAATACACGCATACATAATGACATCACGGATTCTTAGCAAATTTTACGTATATACATAAGAAGTACATGTAGTATTATATACACTACAGACATTTATTTTACTCTCTCTCTCTCATTAAGTTCTTTTGCATTTCAGACGGTTAACTCTTCGGAAGAACGCCCTTCTGCACCTCCTTTGCCCATGGAGTACATGGCAGGTCCAATTCATTATCCAGCAGTAGATACGTCACCAGTAAGTGTGAATATCCCACAATTGGAAAGAATTCCGGCATCGGAAAGAAAGAGGAGGAAGACAGGTGGCGGTCAGTGTGTTGTGTGTTGGGATGCTCCTGCTCAAGGGGTTGCATACCGTGTGGTACCTTGCGGGATGTATGGGGTGTTTACAGGAGATTAAGGCGAAGAAATGGGGTTGTCCGTGTGTAGAAGTCCATTGAACAGGTGGTTAAGGTTTGCGGTGTAATATGTTCATTTGATAGCGTGATATAGTTACGGAGATCAATAAATTTACATTCATACTGTATATTATATTTGCATTTCATTATTCATAACCGGAAATCATTTTTATTAATTTTATAGGTTACCCTTAATTACTAGGGTAACCTACGTATATTTGAAAATAAGTTTCCAGTTGTTTTTTTTTAAATAACTCGTATATATACCTTAGTTTACTTTATGTATGTATTATGTGTTTATGGTATTCCAGTACTAGGAACACTCAATATTAAATTATAATATTTAATACTTTATTATTATTTATCCGTTCAGTTTGTTCTCTAAGTATTAATTTCTAATATTAATTTATATTCACCTTAGGATTTTCTTAGTAATTTAAAATTATAGAGAGACTTTGTAAATTTATTGAAAACATACATTAAATGAGAACTTCAAGCTTATAAATGTCTTTCTAAAACACAAAGAGGCCTAAGCAATCTAAATTTATGTATATATATATATATATATATATTGTTATTTAATATTATATAATAATATTAAATATATATGAATGAATGTTTTCGTTTCATATATTCTTTGTGGGGTCTTCTATATTTTTATTTTTGTGTTCCCTTATAATTTTTTTATACATTTATACCGGTCTAAATAAATATAAATTACTAAAATATTTATAATTTAATAGCTTTAATTTTATTAAAACCTAATTTATTAGTGTCAATATAATAAACATATGTACACAAACCTTAAACCTATAATTATTAATTAAATATTCATTAACTAATTATTACTAAATTGCTTATTCTAACATATAGTAAATATAAAATATAGGAAACTCAAACAATGTCTGTATTTAGGTTTATATGGTTAATTTCCGTATTTAATATATTTCAATAAAATTGCTAGTGCGAGAACTAAGAATGTAGAAATGTATATATTCATTAATTAAGACCTAAATTTATATACAGGAGCAAGTGGTTCAGATTAAATCAATCCAACAGATATCAAAACTCACTACGCTAATAATAGTATGTGCACATGCAACCGTACATAGATTTATTATCATCCCTCGTCTCGGAAGGACGTAAATTGGTTAGGGTTCTTAGTAGATGGGCCGGATCTAAGAGGAACATTAGGAGGAGACATTAGTGGATTGTATGCAGCACAATGTTCCCGTTACAAAACACTTCAACCATTACACTTGTACAATCTCGAGGATCAGGTTGAATGTCGTGTCGAACCTCATAAACCTGCGGCCTTAGTTGCTGTAGCACTCGATACGTCTTTCCACTAAGGAGGATACTCTTAGCCAAACCACGTACCGTAAGGGAAAACAAACTAACACCAGTTCATCAACCTGGTACTCACAGAGACTAGGTGCGAATTATACGTTGTTGTCCTACTTGTATGCCCCAAGTGTTCTGCTAACTTCGCATGAACCAATGGAAGAATGCTCGTCAGATACTAATCCCATGACCTAGCATGAGCAGCTCGTGGTAACCGAGAAGGCAAACCCAACTCCGTCAGCACACCGGGTCATGACCATACAGAGCTTATATAGGAAGTACCAATGGAACTTTTGTACTCCAGTAACATAGCATATCGGAGAGACGGCAATAACCATCCCAATCCGAATGTTGAAAGTTCACATACTTCGCAATCATCTCTTGAATTGACGAGCCATTCCCAAACATTTGTCTGAGGATGATAAGCACTTGTGAAAGTGTGGCGTATCCTTGGTTGAGACGTCAAAAACATGAAATGCCTTAACCATAAATGTAGACATTGTCTGAGAACAAGAATGCTGAAACACGACTCAATTAAGGAGAAACTGACCAACAGTAAAAGCAATTGCACTAGCAAAAGCACCAACTTCTACCCAATGAGTTAGGTAGTCAGAAGCAATAATACGTACTCATTGTCAATAATTGACTGCAGAAAAGTCCCATCAAATCAAATGCCACCAACTCAAACGGAGAGAAATTGTAATTGACTTCAACCGTCCTTCGAAGCACATGGGGAGTATTGCGAGCTTGACACCACACACAGCTACGCACATACCGAATCACATCTCCTCATAACTCTAGTTAATAGAAAGATCTGTGCAGCTTCTCCATCACGACGATGTCCCATGTGGCCACCAAGAATAGGAGAGTCATGGTAAGCATGGAAGAAGCGTGGAATGAAGACCGAAGGCACTACCAACCGCAAATGATCATCTGAATCAATCCCATAAAAAAAAGAAGGTCCCTGAATGCAATACTGCGAATGTAAATGCCTGAAAGCAAGTCATCAGCAAGTGATGCAGGATTCTCAAAACCCATCAGGAAGCCTCAAATCCACGGCTCAACCTTTTGAACTTCCCAAACCTCATCCAAAGACAGCAAATCTAACTCTGCATTCTCGGACACTGAACGTAAACACAGCAATACTGATGGTACGGAATCTTCGTCCAAAAAGTCCACTGAGCTGGAACAACTGGCTCCTCATGGGCAAAAGAAAAAGAGAAGGTGGAAGAGGAGCTCAAAAAGAGCATCAGCATCAGCCATGGAACTCCTTGGGCGATGAACAACTTCGAAGTCGTAAATTTGAAGTTTCAAGGCCCATTGAGTAGTATGACCAATCAAATTTTTCCGCTTCAACAACGAAGTGACTGCTGCATGGTCACCATCCAACAATGTCAGAGAACCATGCAAGTAGGCATGGAGCTTTCAAAACCCCAAAACTACTGCTATAGACACTCTTTTCTATTGTGGAGTAGTTCACCTCTACTAGTTGCAACGTACGGCTGATGTACGCAATGGGATCATTGGCGAGGGACACTCGTACTCTCCTGCATCAATACACCCCAAGACCGATGTCAAGAAGCATCTACACATAAGATGAAAGGAACGAGTGTAATTCAGGTACACCAAAATTGGAGGAGTCATCAACAACTCTTTGAGATCTGTAAATGCATGTTTGCAATCTTTAGATCAAACAAAGAAGTCATTGATGACTTTAGCAATGCCCACAACGGTTGCAATACAATCCAAAAGATGATCCACAAATGACCCAGATATTATACCTTGCTAAGAAAGCATTGAACATCATTCACACACTTCGGCGTAGGGAACTTCAAAACTGCAACTAGTATGTGTGTCAGGATCGATTTGCAAATCTTCACATGAAATGCGATAACCAGATAAGTGGTGTCTTGGATCCAAACATACACTTACATGACTTCAACTTCAAACCAGCTTCTTGCAGCCAACCCAAAACCTTACGTACATCACCGACATGCTTCTCCCATGTTCCATCTGAGTGAATTAAAACATCATTGATGAAGTCAGCAATCACCTCCAGCATATCGTAGAGAACCTTGTCCATCATACTCTAGAAAGTCGTTGGAGCATTACTAAATCGAAAGGCATCATCAAGAATTCGTATAGGCCAAATGGTGTCCAAAAAGCAGTCTTGGGAATGTTTATGTCAGCCATTAGAACTTGCCAATATCTAGAGGCAAGATCTAACTTAGTGAACCAGCGGCTCTGCCCTAGTCGATTAGAAGGTCTACAGTATGAGGAAGTGGGTACACATCTAAAATAATTACATCATTTAATGGGCAATAATCAATGCAGAATCGAATGCTCCCATCCGGCTTTGTCATAAGATGAGGTTCGCACGCCCAAGGACTTCAAGATTTTTGGATAACACCTTTCTCCACATCTCCTTAACATTCGCTCGTAAGATCTTGAGCTCCTTTGGTGACGACGCCGAACATGTACCTTGATCGGCCTAGCATCCCTAGTTAGAATAGGATGGCATGTCGCAATCTTAACCCCAAATGACAAGTCAAAGTTGAAAAGATCAGCATACTCTTTCTTAAATTGATCAACGATATAGTATGACGATCATATGATGGATCCAAAGAGGGAAATGAGGAACATGAATGGAAGATGGTTGGAAATAAAGGTGAAACAAAAGTGATGCAAGCAGATGGACAAAGTGGAATAGAAGTAAGAGGAACAGAAGAAAAGATGAGAGAAGAGTCAAACAGGGGGAGACTTTTTAAGTCACACTTGGCATGATTGCAAGTCAACCAACCCATACCAAGAATAAGGTGAAAAGCTTGACTCGGCACTACCCACAGAGATTGAAGCTCAAGTTCATGATCGTCCATACGAATAACAATGTCAACTTCATTCTGCAAACAAGCATGAGTGTGTCCATTGCCGTACAGAATGAAGACTAGTTTTACCACACGACGCAAATGAAGGCTGCAACGTGTAGCAACAGACTGAGAAATAAAGGACAAACTCAACCTGTATCCACAAAACTGAAAGGAAAACAAGACTTGGCGTGTGATTAAATCGAGCTTGAAAGTGAAGACCAGATGAACTGGTGCCGAGTGAACCCCTTGATGATACTCCCGAAAAGAAAGATGGAGGGATCACTAATTTATTCGCACAAAGAATCCCTCTACTTGTGCGATTCGTCGTTTCCTGGAAGATCTACCGCATTAGGACTTCTACTGCAGCGGTGCCAATTGGACATTGTTGATGCCAAGGCCTCCACCCGAAATGGGGGACGCCAATCGGGAACCCATTGACAGCGCCTACATGTGTCCAACCTCATCACACACCCAACAATGAACTGCATGTCCACGTCCTCGTCCACGGGCCCAACCTTGTGACTGGCAATGAGCAGCAATAGCATTAACCTTCATCAGAGCATATCCATCCCAACATGAAGTGGAACCAGAGAACGTGAAGATGCAAGTGGAAGAGGGGACGATTCATATCGTTGTGCCAGCCTCAAAGCATTGTCAAGAGTCACTGGAGCTAGTGCATGCATAAGCCCCACAAGGTCTTGACGAAGTGCTGGGCCCACAACATACCTAACTTGATGCGTTCCGACATGTTAGGTTTTGGACAGCAAAAGGCTCTGAAAGCGAACACCAAATTGCATCACCGACTCAAATGGCTTTAATGAATACAATGCAAACTGAAAAGCATCATCATAGTCGTCTGCATGCCCAAATGCACATGTAAAGATCTCTAGAAGAATACTCCAATCTCCATGAGTTGCAACGTCCAGACCATTGTACCACTGCAACGCCGTCCCTTGAAGAGAAGTAGGAAACTCACGCAAACACTGAGCATCGTTCCATGAATGATATGTGGCAACACGGTGAAATGGTCAAACCAATGGTACACATCATCTCCAGGATTTCTGCAAAAGAAATCCACCCAGACGTGAGGGTTTACAACAGGAGCAGGAGGAGTACCTTGGGCTGTGAATATTGTCATCAGTTGAGAGTGATTGTTCAGTTACATTCACATGACATCCAACAACTGCATGAGTAGTTGCTCCACAGACAATGTTGTGGATCCATGGACGAAGAAAGGACAAAATGTATAAAAAAGGAATAGATTTAGACAATAGAAAAGATAAATATAGAAGACAAAGAAAATCGACAAAAAGACACAAATTCGAGCACTCCTAAGGACAATTAGAGGTCTTCACCAATGTGTATATCCATTAGTTCAAGAACCCTAGCTTATATACATGAGTGAGTGGTCTAGATTGAAACCAATCCGACGGCTATCAAAACCCACTATGCTAATAATAGTATGCGCACATGCAGTACACATGGATCTTACACTAGTAAAATAGTTATTATATAATTTCATAATGTTATAGTTTTGTTTATGTATTTTGCGGGAAGTATTCCGTCGTTAACCAAATTCTTAGAATATTCTTAAACTATTGCATAAACCATTTTATTAAAAGATTATTAATTAAATTTTATTTAAAATTAATTACTTGTAGATTCACACCATTTTGGTCGGTTTTCTTGGATGCATCACTGGAGAGAATGTTAGTCGACCTCTTTGTTCAATATATCCAATCTTTTTGTAATGTATATAATACACACGTAGGTAGGTACGAAGTGTATATGTCGGTGTGAGTTATTTCAAAAGAAAGTAAATTTTATTTGATCTCTATAAAAAAAAAAGTAAATAAAAATCATAGTTTAACTATTGACTAGGGGTGATAGGTTCTTAAGGTTGAGAGTTGAAGCCTTTCCCACCCCATTTTACAATTTTACAATGTTATTAATTAAGTAATTTTGTAAAGCAAAATTGAATTATTTTTTATCTTAACCAAATGGGGTAGTTAAACTAAACTTGGCTATTCTTATAATGTAATTATATTAATATGTGACAACCATTACTAATTGTAATAGAAAAATCAATTATTTATTAAGTGTTAATTAATGTTAAGCTAATCAAATTGTGTAACAAAAAAACACCCTTATATTGATACGTATAGACCGCTTGTGTGTTGTGTGCTGTGTAAAAGAGAGTCTATATTGTTTGTTGTATGGAAAATTCTCCTGAGCTATGTATATATACATGGAAAGAAAGTAGGAATTAATTAATCACAAAAGAAAGCGCTTAAAACAAAAAAAAAAAAACAAAAAGAAATTGTTTGTCAAGAACATATCCTTTTAGCCATGTGCTTTGGGACTGGGAACCTGCGCTTGTGAGCTTGCCCAAGTGATCCTCTACTGACGAATGATTGCAGCTCTCCTTTGGTGAGCAGTAACAAAGGCTTTTGTCCAATTATATATACCATACACTATCAGAATACATTGTCAGCTACTTCAACCTCAATCTAGTTTAAGACTTACAAATGTAGGTTGAATTTACCACTATAATGTCCAAATAGTGGATTTGGGGCTTTAAGTCTAAACCCTTCTTGACTAGGGCAGATACTGAGGCCACGGGAGTTGGAGTTGGAGTCGGACTTGTCCTTGATCCTCTTGAAACCAAACCATACCATTTCATGCCTAGAATTTGAAAGGCATCTCCATTTTTTTCTTTTGAAAGGTTTATTTTGGATCTACCTTTTACTTGAAAGTTAAAAAAAAAGAATTAAGCTTCAAATGCAAGGTTTAAATTTGATAAAGCTTTTTAAGTACAACCAAAACTCAAATGTCACCTATGTTGCTCTTCTTGCAAGTGATTAAAATCAGTTGGTAATCTCAGTGTATCATGAGTTAAAAGTGAAAGGAACATTAACATGTCCAAAGTTTTTAATTTTAGCCATGCTCTTTCTCCATCTTTAATGTCGTTTTGCCTCTTGAAGCTGCATTCACATTCTACAGTGCTGGATGGTATCACCATCACAGCCCCAAAACTTTCATGATCTCTTTGTAAGCTTGGGTATAATAGAAAGTTCAAAAAACAAGAATATTAAAAAGAATGTACTTGTTATTGTTGCAAATGCTTCATAAAGTTGTCATACCTTTCCATCCAAAGTCACTGATAAGTCTCATAGAAAAAGTGAACACTTGAGTTGCAAACTCTTCAGCATTAAAAACTTCCCTCTAATTGTGCCGAGAGAAGAGTTGCTTGAGAGGTAGCTTCACAAGCAACTTTAGCCATGTTCTCAGCAATAAAGCGTGGTGTTGAAAAGCTTTGAAGCTTTCAATACCAAGGAATTATCATGTAGGAACCTGTCTTTTAAATATTGAATTACCTTCTTAACATAGCCCCGCCCAATTGCCAAACAACCATCCAGTGTGTTAGTTGTCCAATCTAAATGGTAAAGATGAACAAACCCAGCATCATCCTCATAATGAAGACTCAACAACCATCTTCCAGAAAACTGTGAGATTTGGTGCTCCAACTCCAAACTCAGCTCCTAAAACTGGATCCTTAGAATGTTGATTGTCTTGTGACCATTGAGAAGATTGCTGAAAGAAATCTCTTGTTTAACATATTCAATTTATTGAGTACGTCTGCTAGAGAAGTGCAAAAAGAACTGTACCTCAAATCTTTTAAACTCTCCAAAAAGCTCTACCTCATTAGTTGTCTCCCACAAGCGTAAAAGAGCTGGCATCACTTCAATAAGACATAAGATCATCTTGCCTCAAGACAACCAATGAACATTGTGAATTCGAAGTAAGTTAAGCTTCTTCAATTTCATAATCCCTTAAGCTTTATGCAAAAGCTGTAGCCGTTGAGAAGAACATCCAACCCAGCCACCAACACATTTTGCAAGTGCTTCAAGCTGCATAAACACTGGAAAATAATTGAAGGAATCGTTCATTGCCAAAGCCTCTTTGTGAGCCACAAAATGTATTGGTATAATATGAGGGACAATTTGCTTCCATCGTACAACTAAGCTTAATTGCTGACCTTGCATAGCGCTACATCCATACGTAACAACTCTTATCAACCTCTCCAACAGCAATCCAATCTCTTCTAAGAATGTAGTATTTACTTTAAATAGGGTGCTTGCCAATCCGTCTTTGATGGAGATCAGCTTTAGGTACCTTGTTACATGCTCGTATGCTAACAGGAACTTCACATAGATGATGAGATGGTGCTCTAGCCTATTGTCTGTAGATTCGTCAAACAAAATGCTGTAGAAAGGACTTGCAAGGAGCTTTTTTTTAAGAACCTAGTAATAAGCTTGATGAGCAGCAAAGAGAAAAGACTTACAAACCTTTGCATTTGTGTAAGCTACATATTCATCTTGTTCTGGCATGTAAGGAGTCCCCATGAACTTGTGAAATGCACAATCCACTTCAAACTTTTCAATAAGATTCCTCTTTTGTGCAATCTGGTAAGCTATCTTCATCAACGTCATCACTTGTTGTTGCTCTTGAGAATTCATAACCTCCATATGCTCAAGTATTCCTTGCTGTTGCAATGGTGCACTCTTCTCTTTTGATCTCTTTTCAATTACAATATGATCCTCATATTTTGAATGAGTCTTGATGGTTCCTTTTTTGCAAGGTTGTACAGCCTCTTGTAGCAAAGACATTCTCCTTTCTAATAGGAACATTTCATTCTCTCGTTTGGGTAAACACCTACTTTAAGAAGCTAAGGATACACCAACTGCCAATCCTCCTTGAATCATCGTGGAATCCCCCACTTTGTCTACATCTACCCTAGAAGCACTACTACCTAAAATGGATTGAAAAATTACTTAAATTTGTCTGTCGAGTGTCCTTTTCAGGCTATCCCATCTTGGACTTGTGCACTTTTTCATGAGTACTCAGTGTCAGTGGGTCACTATCGCTATTGATGTCCCCGCTAAGGTTCAAAACCCATTAAAAATTAAAATTTTGCCAGTGGGTCATTTTTGCTACTAATGTACCGACTAGGGTTCAAAACCCATTAAAAATTGAAATTTTTTCTAATAACATTGTCTTTCTTTTGAAGAGTCGTATAGTTTAATGTTATTCTTTATGAAAATTTTTTTTAACACAGTATTTCTTTTAAAAGACTTCATTTAAAATTACTATTTTATGAAAGTTTAAAAGCCTTGTGAAGGGCATGAAAGCCGTCAAAGATAAGGCATGTACCATTTGGCCAAAATTAACAATTATCTTACCTCGTCTTCCTGGCATTGCGATCGATCTAGAAATAACCCTAAAAAAACAGCTTTTAAAGGTGTTGTGGTACAGTATATTCTAGTATATGCCAAATCCTTAAGCAAGTTATATATAGTCCTCATTTTTCTATATATGATCATTTGAAGGAAATCCAAAAATATTATTGTTTTTAAATAGAGATTAAATTTTTTACTTAAGCAACAAAAAATTTCGAGAACATTTTGTTCCATTTTTTTCCTTTTGAGAACATTCTTTGTTCAAGAATATATAAATTGTGAAGCGATAATTAAACAAATAAATTTATTAAATTGACTTAGTATAAAATTTTATTTATTTTTTATCAGCATAAGATATACTATGAAATTTTTAATAATAATAAAAACATAGTATAATAAAATAACATTATTTTAAGACTTCTTCTGGAATGTATGTTCTAAAACACGTTATTACCTTCAAATTACATATATAACTTCAAATTACGTATATAAAAAATTTCATTTTCAAAAATTTTACATTAAATAAATATCCTAACATAGTAGCACAGCTTTAATGTCTGCTCCGATATACAAATGCGCGCGCACACATATACACATATATATAGGCACATGTGGCATTCATATGTTTGATATCTCTCTATCTCTCGTACACACACTAGATATATATCAACAAAGGATACATTTTAATAGAATGTGTGGAATATGATAGATTTATTTAAAACATATTTATGTATTTTGATTAAATTTTAGTAAAAACTTATTGAATGTATTAAACAGTTTTCTTTTTTATTTCCTGTGATAATGAATATAAAATTCAAGTTTAAGATTGTAGCTCCTTCTATGTGTAATATAAAACAGCCCCAAAACCATATAACAAAGATATATGCGTGCATAATCTGCATTATGTGCATGGTTTGATTTCCAAAAAGAATATTAAATAAATAAATAAATAAAATTTGGAGTGTATTTTATCGTAATAGTTAGACTTAGTATATGAATATTCCTTTTTTATAAAAGCAGTAAATTTAAATCTGGATATGCTACTACACATTTGATTAACTTAAGGCTATCTACGTTTCCACGTGTCGCTCATGCTGTCTTAGGCTCTTGCATCCGGTGCAATCTAGAGCGTCCAATTAAAAGTGTCGTGGCACGTATATTTGTCTAACATACACGCACTCATATACATTATAGTCTGTGTGCTCACATCCCTGCGTGTGTTTTACACATTGGGGGATAAACATATGATATATTCACATGTCCACTGAAAATTTATAAATAATTACGTGAACTAATGTGTATTAATAGATATATATACATACATAATATAAAAGCGCTCATAGAAAAAGAAGACTCTCAAAAGCAAACCTACAATTCCGAAAGCATTACAAGTGGTGTTTGTTGTCAGTCCTAAACCCCTACCTAAAACCCTCCAACTGTGTGTGTGTGTGTCTCACCTGTGAAAACTCTTCACTTCAAAGCAGCTCTCTCTTGTTGTGCTAAACAAAGCTCCCCCATAATGAAGATCCTTAATCAATAATTAACCCTTCAGTAAGCATTCCAATTAGGCTGCTGCATACGTTGCAACTGCTGGTGGTACGTGGTAGCCGCTCCCCGACCTGTGTGTTGTTACCTGCGGCGTTGCTCAGCGTCTGGGGCTGTTGAATCATCGTGTGTGCGCTCGCTCCTGGCCCAGGCTGTTGGGGGTGGTGGTACAGGCTTGTGTATCCCGCCATCGGGTGCGTGTGGCTGCTTGGCTGTGTGTATGATGTGTGGTGCTGGTTCTGGCTTGACAGTGCGTAGAACGAGCTTGTCACGTCGTTGGATAGTTGCCATAGCCTTGCACCATCCCCCTGCACAACACCCATACCCATCACAACCCACAGAGAGATAGAGAGAGAGAGAACTTTAACTTTATGATATCGTTCACATATAGCACACAGAGACAGTATGAATAAAAACATCATTCAATCTAACTCGTTACTGCCATTAATATATCGTTACAATATATGTGTAAGTCACACAGATTTATACATTTAAGAATCATCAAAGAGGCTCAATAGCATCACTATGTTTATTATAATGCAAGTCTCAATAGCGCTCGGGGGTAGAAACACGAGTTCCTAGGGCGAATGCTGTGTATGGCCACACGTGTATATGTAACTTGTATATACATAATACATGTTTATGCAAAGATATATAGCTATGTAACACAAAATATGAAGTATAGGTTTAGGTGAACATATATATGAGGCCTAATATAAATGGAGTCGAATACAGCCACGCGTGTATATGTAAATGCGTGGATATATGGCTCTGTGCGTACCTGAGGGCCATGAATGTAGAGATTACTGTCCTTGTACTGAGAACTGGTAGCATCCTCATAACCAGCCGCATTGGTAGCAGTAGCAGCGGGATTCCCACCAGCATACATGGAGGAAGCAGTTCCATACCCACCATACCCCGCACTAACAGCCGAGAGCGGTGCATTCACAGTTCCAGGCTTGTACTGTGGGAGAGCAGTATACTTGACCGTAGCTACACCGGCAGGAGTGTAGTTTGAAGGTGCGTAGCTGCTCACGGGAGGCTGGGGATAGCTTGCCGTATAGCTGTGTTGGTATGGAGATGGTACGAAGGTGTATCCCGGGTATTGGTAGCCGAATACGTTCCCAAAATGACCGACTGGCATTCCCGCTGGCTGTGCTGGATACGCGTGTACTGGCAGTGGCTGCTGTGGGCCCGTTGGGTGTGCCGTTCCAGTCTGAGGTGCCTGAGTTGCTGTACCACTAGAAGATAATGCTGTAGAGCTCGTCACCTATTAACAAAAACGATTATAAGCGTATATCTACATGTTGATATAAACCAGTTCTATGTAATTAGACACATGTGGCAAAATAATTACTGAAGCTCTCTTATGGTATACCTCGTGTGGTAAATGCTGGCCCGACACAAGGACCGGGCCGTTAGTGTACTTCCCAGGCGTATATTGACCATATCGGCCATCACCCTCGGAGCTGGGCCGTAATCCTGCTGGCGAGTAGTAGCTTGTAGCAGAATCTGTATAATGATGCTGCTTCTACAAAAACAATAATCAGACGGTATATTACACTCACTATTCAAAGTAATGTATCGATACCATACTCTCGTATAGTTCTATGTGTACTGTACATCAAGATTCAACTTAGTATAGATTCGATATATGTATATATTGAACGTTTCACGATGGTAAGTTGCTTACCATTGTAGCTGTAGGGTTAGAAATGTCATGAAGCTGTGAATCTTGGGAGTCGAAGCCATGTTGGCTGCTAGGTATCTGTGAGAAACCAGAAGAGTAGCTAACAGGTGGAGACTGCAGATATGAAGAGTATTGCTGTTGGGCTTGTTGAGTAACAGCCGAAGACCGTGACTGCTTCGCATTGTCCGCCTGCGAAGTCGTACTATAGTTCGACGTCACAATAGTCGTCGTGTTAGCTGATATACTCTCCCTTTGGACCGGGACCTCATCCTGATGAATAGGAGAATCCTCCGCAGTCACCGAATCCGTGCTGTAAAAGAGTGTCATAACGTACATGGATAGATGCGCGTCTGTGTGTGCATCGCTACATGCAGATCCACAAACGTATGTAAGAAATGGTAAAAACAACTATATGAAACACACGAACAGGTGTGCATGCATATCACACAGATGTGTAAAAACGTACAACATATGGTTTATACATCTACGACTGACTATATAACGCAGCATACATACAAACAAACACATAAGTTTTGTGAATTAGCATATGAATATATATAAGATAGTACTCACGGTGAAGGTGATTGTTCGTGCAAGATATCCTTCGGGGGAGCTGATGTTTCCGAGGGAGCCGAGATATCTAAACCGTCCTCGGAGCTGAAACCGGACGGAAGTGAAGATCCGAAGCCGTCACCAAAACTGCCGAAGCTTAGTCCCAAATCCCCTTGCGGCTGGAAGTTGTTGGGCAATATCACTTGCTGCTGCAATACCCGAAATTAAATTGGTATTGCTCTGAGTTTATGTAGATGTAAATGTATATGTGTAGCAATAGTACAATTAAGACTCACTTGCTGTGGTGGCTCTTCGTCACGGGTTGAGAGGGTTTGGAACTTTGAGGAAACCGAGAGAACTTCTGGCTCTGAAATAGCTGGCGATGATGACTTAAAAGCCTCGCTCTCCATTGCCGATTCCTGAGCCACCAACTTCGGTTTCCATTCCAGATTTGCTGCTGCACATATCGCAGAAATCATTAGCAAGTATGAGAGGAGAGAGTTCACAATCATCCTATAATGACACGAACACAAAGGCTTAATTTCATCCCACATGCATCATGAGTGTGATCGTATCATAATTGTGAATCTGTGCCTTTACTGGATGATTAGCTGCAGACCTCAATGGAACTACACAGACCGTGGCTGAAAGGCAGTATGCAGCTTACCATACTATACCATTAATGTATAAACAAACCGATCAAGTTGAATGCAATTTTTCTTATGACTATAAAGGCAGCATATGCCATCCGAAATTGCTTGAGATGCATACATTGTGTCATTTTGATGTATGCCCATCTTGAGCACATCAGTGATAAAATGTTGGTTCACGGTATAATCCACAACTCACGCAAACACAGCACACACACATCTGAATATCCAAGAGATGAACTTACCAGGTTTATTTACATTTGCAGGTTGTTGTTGATAAATAGGCCTTCCGTTACCAGTTGCTGCAGCACGGAACGAAGGGGGCTGCCGAAGAGCTTCATTGGAGCTAGCAGAATCATGACTTTCAGCTCTGTCCTGCTCTCTAGGCGGACTCCCAACTCCCTCGTCCTGAGAAGTCGAAGACGGTGAAGGCAACCCACCACCAGCTGTGTAAGTCCTATCGCCAATAGGACGTTGACTGCCCTTCAGATTCCGATGATGCACAGGATCGCTCGTGGAGTACATCCCATGAGCCGGGAAATGATGTTGCCCCGCTGCTCCCGTCGTTAGCAGATTAGGTGGTTGTGAATTATTGCTCGACTTGAGCATGTCAGCCATTGTCGCATGCCCAGATGCTATTTTGTTGCTCCATGATGATCCCTGAGTCGGAAGAACCGTAGGTACATAACCATTCGGCAATCCCTGCGACGCACCCGCACTTCTGCAAACCCCACATTATATTTCGGATTTCAAAGCACCAAACATACATCGAATGCACATTTACCCGGATTGGATAGAAGGTTGGGGCGTAGGCTTGAAATCAGGAACTGAAGGCATGATTTCCGTTCTCCTTTGAGGGTAAACCTCTGCCGCGACCGTTGGATTCTGAAGACGATCAACATTAGCGACCCAAGTGAGAAAAACAATAGAAGTTACCATTTGAAGTGTACCGGGAGGCAGAGCCACCTCGGCCGCCGCCTCTGCCGCCCCGGTAAGCTCCGCCGCCTCTCGATCTACTCTCAAAAGCCTCCTTGTTGTTCGAAGCGCCCTGCAAAACGGCAGAAATGAGAACCTACAATGCCGAATGAAGGAGAAATCGAAGGCCTACCTCTTTTTCTGTCCCGCTTCCTCTTTACTTCATGAAAAGTGTCTGTTTGGGAAGAAATCAGTGGATTGAGAGCTAGCTGAATGAAGAACTTACCTTGATTCATCAGGCGCTGTGCGGTCTCGTTTGGGTCCATGTTGCACTCTTTAAGAAGGGCGTAAATCTCATCATCGCCATGGCCTGTGTCGAGCTCTTTGAGATTCTGAATCACCTTGCGTGCGCTGCCTGGAATCGATGTCGCCATAGCCGGCGCTACTACTCCTCCCCGAACGGTACTCATCCCTGCTCGCATCCACAGACCCTCACGCAGACGCTCACACAGAAAACCCTACTAAGGACTCTACAGGATACCCTAAAATGTAGCGGCTTTGCTTATATTAAGGTTTTATCATCTTCGCCCTTTATTTGGCTGTCTTAACATGCATCTCTCTCTCTCTCTCTCTCTCTCTCTCTCTCTCTCTCTCTCTCTCTCTCCTCCGCTCTCTCTCTTCTCTCTCTCCCGCTCTCTCTCTCTCTCTCTCTCTCTCTCTCTCTCTCCCGCTCTCTCTCTCTCTCTCTCTCTCTCTCTCTATATATATATATATATATATATACGTATAGGTTAAGTGAGGTTTTAAACTTGTTATGTGATTTGATTAATATAAGCCTTGTGTACATAATACGTGGTTGGTAGCTAGTGCAGATTTCATGTTGAGTACGTTGTCTTTTACATATTAAACTTAATGAATTTTAACTTCTTTATAAATTAAATATGTTTTATTTAACTGTTAAATTTGTGAAATTAGATTATTTAATATAATAGTTATCACAAAGGTTGACTTGTAGATATGCATCATGAGTGCTAGAACATTTACTAGGTTCACATTATTAACATGTAAAATATACATATACACTGTATAGTTTAATAGACTGTAAATATACATGTTTATCCAGGGTTAGAAGACGGGGAACATGAGAGAGAATGGGGAACAGATGGGAAACATGAGAGAGAATGGGGAACAGATGGGAAACATGGGAGAGAATGGGGACAGATGGGAAACATGGGAGGAAGGGAAGAGATGGGAACGTGAGAGCGAACTATGTTCCATTAACTCCAATAGCATTTCTGGAGCGTGCAGCGGAGGTTCACCCAGATCGCGCAGCGGTAATCTACAACACGCAGAGATTTACATGGTCAGATGAATACCGCCGCTGTAAGCAGCTCGCGTCTTCTCTACATAGCAGACATATTGGCCATGGCGACGTTGTAAGTAACAGTTCTATTTACATATATTCACATGAAATAGTCTACTAGAAATCTATCAATTTGTGCGTGCGTGCGTGATGTATGTACATATTATCTGCTATAACACATCTATCCACTGCACAGTTTCTGTTTCTATATGAGTTCCTTAAAGAACTTTATGATCTAGTAGTCACCCACATATACACGTAAGTATTTAGTACACCATGCATAGAAAGACACTTATCCACTGTACACACGAGAGAGAGACAGACAGATAGACAGACACACACACACACACACACACACACACAGATTTGTCATCTGACCACACACACACACAACACTGTGTATTGAGTATTGATGGTTTTGTTCAGGTGCTGTGGTTGCTCCGAATACCAGCCATGTACGACGTGCAGTTTGGAGTACCAATGGCAGGGGCCGTTCTCAACTGTATCAACATACGGTTGGACGTCCGAACAGTGGGTGTTTACAGCACTCCTGCAAAGGCCGTACTGGTGGACGAGGAGTTTGTTCCACTTGTGGATGGTGCACTGAAGTATTGGTGCCACGGAGCCAGCCCTTCCTTCAAAATGCCCTTCGTGTTATCATAAAAGACGAGTTCCACTCCTCCGAACAAAGCCTTAATGAGGTCAAGTTCCTCTCTCTCTCTCTCACACACACACACACTTGTGTGGTATGTTATATATTTGACAGGACTGGATTGACTACGACAAGTTTCTACTTGAAGGAGACGAGAGAGTTTCAAATGTATTAAACCAAGAGATGAGAACGATACGATCTCTGTATGTTATACTTCGGGGACATGCGAGTCCGAAAGGCGTGATGATAACACACAGGGAGCTACTTTCATCTCTGAATGAAGTGTATAACGTGGGAGATGAAGCATGCGTGTGTGTATCTTTGGACTCTGCTCTTTTCCACTGCATGGTTGGTGTTTTCCTTGGGTTATTGCTGCTCTAGCCGGAACCAACATATGCCTTCGTCAAGTGAAGTATTCATGTATGCGTGTTGTGTATGTACATGTGTTATTATTTTCAGGTGACTGCGAAGGGTGTGTTTTCCGCAATATCTGATCATGGAGTGACCAACTTCTGTGCAGCACCTACAGTTCTAAACACAATCGTAAACGCAGGTATGGAAGTCCGGTCACTGCATCAGCCTGTACAGATAATGACTGCCGGAGCTGCTCCTCCGGCTGCCGTACTGGCCAAGGTTGAGGAGCTTGGCTTCCACGTCACACACGTGTACGGGCTCACTGAGACATATGGTCCTTGCACTGTGTGTGAGTGGAAACAAGAATGGGATGGACTCCCTCCAGACGTGCGTTCGAAACTCAAGGCTCGTCAAGGTAAACACGCACGCGCACACACACACACGTATGATCGTACTACTTACACCTACAGGGGTGAGATATGAATGTCTGGATGGACTTCAAGTAGTGGATACAGAGAGTATGCATCCAGTAGAGAAGGACGGAGCTACTATAGGAGAGATTGTGATGCGGGGTAACTTGGTAATGAAAGGATACTTCAATAATCCCGACGCGACCTCGGAGAGCTTCAAGGGAGGATGGTTTCATTCTGGAGACCTTGCGGTCTGGCATCCGGACGGGTATATAGAGATTAAGGATCGAGCAAAGGATATTATTATCTCTGGTGGTGAAAATATAAGCAGCTTGGAAGTGGAAAGCATTCTCTACAGGTATAGCCCGCGTGTATGCTTGTGTGTGTGCATACGCATTGCTAGACTTGCTGTGCATCTTATACGCATTCTGTTTTATACCTTGTGTGTGTGTGCATACATCCACAGACACGCTTGTTTCATATAGAGACAAGCACTGGTAGACTTGCTATGTAACTTAATGTGTGTCTTATACTGTGTGTGTGTGTACGTGTATATGCATATCTATATCTATATATATATATATATATAGAGAGAGAGAGAGAGAGAGAGAGAGAGAGAGAGAGAGAGAGAGAGAGAAGAGAGAGAGAAGAGAGAGAGAGAGAAGCAGTGTACATGCCATGGCTCCCCAAAAGGAGACCCAAATTATTGTCATATTACAAGATGCATGCATTCAAACTTTTTTTGTGTGTGTTTGTGATAAGCTTCTAAAACTTGTCAAGCTTCAACTTATCACACACACATACAAACAACAAAGTTTGAATGCGTAATATGACAATAACTTGGTCTAGTGATAGTATGAAGTAGTGAGCTCTCTCTCTCTCCAAGAGAGAGAGAGAGGCATACACACACACACACCGTTGTGCGTGTGTGTGTGTGTGTGTGCGCGCTAAGTTCAAGCTTGACAGGCATCCGGCGTTCTGGAAGCAGCAGTAGTGGCGAGGCGAGACGAGAAATGGGGGAGTCACCATGTGCATTTGTGTCGCTTAAGGAGAATATGCGTTGCAGCGAGGAGGATATTCTGGAGTTTTGTAAGCAACACCTGCCAAAGTTCATGCTACCAAAGACTTTCGTGTTTGGTCCTATAAACAAGACTGCCACCGGTAAAATCCAGAAGCATTTGTTGCGTAACAAGGCTAATGCAATGGGACCTCTTAAACATCCCATTAGCAAATTGTAAACATGGTCTCTCTCTCTCCTCTCTCTCTCTCACACACACACACACTATGTATATATATATATATATATATATATATGAAGGTTATATTCTCTATACGTTGTATTATATATATCTACTTTGAGTTTAACCCATCGCAATTGTACTAGCAATACAGATAACAGCCCTAGCCCTAAAATAATATATGATACTTAAATGAATATCATATATTCGACACGTGTATGAATGAGATTGCGCAGGAAGAGCCCTAACCCTGGGAACAGGGGATGTCATAATGGGTGGATCGAACTCGGGATGTGCATGCAGTGTTGTTTTTTTTCTAGGTCGGTTTAATGCTGGCACCCCAAAAATCGCTTTGGTTTCAATTGGATCTGCAAGATCTCTGTCAGCAACAGATTAGGACGATGCTGTGGTTCGGGAATTGTGGGGATTGATCGGGATTTGGGAGAGAGATAGGGGATTAAATGGGGGTTGATTACTACGATGTGCTCAAGGTGTCCAAGAATGCCTCTGAGGACGATCTCAAGAAGGCCTATCGGAAGCTCGCCATGAAATGGCACCCCGATAAGAATCCCAAGAACAAGAAGGAGGCCGAGGCCAAATTCAAACAAATCTCCGAAGCTTATGAGGTAAGCATGCACTAATTATGCGTTTTTTCCCTGTTGGTCTCTTAATTATGCCTCAATTTGCATAGTATATAACCATAGAACTATCAAAATCGAAGCATACTTTAGACACCAACATGATAAAATATAGAGTTTCCCATACACTGTATACTATACAACGCACACACATTATGGTGCATTTTTTCATGTTGGCATCTCTAAGTTTATACACACTTATATACATAACAAATGATTATTTATATATGTCCTCAAGCTTGATAGTTTTCTATACATACACTTACATATGGTTATTAATACATATGTATATCTACAAACATGTGGATTTTTATCATGTTGGTCTTGCGTCAGTATTGATTGTTTAATAGTTTTCCATAATCAATTATTCATACTACATATTATATGATTTATACATGTGTATTTGGATGGGATAACTAATTACTATAATTAACACTATAATGCTTTCATATCTATATATTTTAGGTGCGTTGTATTTTTATTGCTATGTTTCTTGTTCGTGTGGCTGCACTAAGTCACACATTTTATTTCCATCCGTCTATGTCTAGATATGTTTGTATGTACGTGTGTGTATATATGCTATTCTCTCTCTTATTTTATATAAATTAGCTACCGGTGTGTATTATAGCTTCATTAGTTTGTTGCAGTACTTTCATGCTTTTCATAATATATATAAAGCGACAGCTATATTTGACTAATGTACATAGTACACGCATATTCAGTTAACATGTCAATGTCATACTCTTATAATCTCTCTCTCTCTGTGCTTCCACTTTTGTGTATTTTGTATGTGTGCAAGCACACGTCTGTATGTATGTGTATGTATGTATATGTCTATGTATGTTAGAACTGTGTATATGTATGTACCATTTTTATATATCTCACCGAGCTGGTATTGTTTAATTAATTTACAAAAATGCTAGTTAATTTTATACTTTATATATATAGTACACGCACATTTAGTTAACATGTCAATGTTATAGATGGCTTAGTTATATAACTAGACGTTCTTTTATTATTCTACAGTCTCTTTCTAGAATACTTTAGTTAGCATGTCAATGTTATAGTCTTTGGAGTTTTGTTTATGTCTTAGTTATAGAACTAGTCGTTCTTTTATCTTTAATTCATTTATGTGAACCGAACAGTGTATATGCTAACTTAATCACAATTTGTTTAACGTGTCATATTGCTTGTTTTAGGTGTTAAGCGATGCTCAAAGCGAGCAGTATATGATCAATACGGGGAAGAAGGGCTAAAAGGGCAAGTGCACCCCGGGAGCAGCCAGGTGGATCTAGTGCAGCCTATTCAAATGGACCAGGTGTCTTCAGATTCAACCCCAGAAACGCTGAAGACATATTCGCCGAATTTTTCGGTAGCTCAAGCCCGTTTGCAGGTGTGTGTGTGTGTGTGTGTGTGTGTTTCCTTCATAAACTTATTACGGTTCCTCATTCAATATAAACTCTTATATGATAGACATGTGTGAATGTATATGTGCGTGTGTATATATATTCTAAAGCTGGAGTAAATATGCAGGAATGGGAATGGGGAGGTCAGGGCGGTCTGCATTTGGAGATTCAATGTTTGGTGGTTTTGGTGGGGAGAGCATATTCCGCTCGTTTAATGACGGAGGTGGGCCGTCGTCGGGTCCAAGGAAAGCTACTGCAGTGGAGAATAAGCTGCCCTGCACTCTCGAGGAGCTCTATAACGGTTCCACCAGAAAGATGAAGATCTCCAGGAACATTGCGATGCCTCAGGGTAATATATACACACATTCTCTCTCTCTCTCCATGCAATCTGCTTCTTCAAAACAACTGTATGAGTGTGTGCCTTTGATGGTGTCAAATTATGTATTATATACATACACACACACACACACACACACATATATATATATATAGTATTGTTTGCTCTCTATATAGAAAATGTAATTTCTATTATAATGTATATACACAAATCTCTCTCTCTCTCTCTCACACACACACACGTATATATGCGCTAAATATGTATATGCATATACATATAACATGTGTATATACATATAGTACTTGACTTGCAGGCGGGTAATGCCGGTGGAGGAGATATTAACAATCGATGTAAAGCCAGGATGGAAAAAGGGCACGAAGATAACCTTTCCAGAAAAGGGCAACGAGCAACCCAACGTAGTTCCAGCCGACTTAGTCTTCGTTATAGACGAGAGGCCACACGACATATTCAAACGTGATGGCAACGACCTCATTGCCGTACAGAAGGTGCCCTTATCCGACGCCCTTATCGGTACGACGGTCTCTCTGAAGACGCTCGATGGCAGAACCTTGAATATTCCAGTGACGGACGTTATATATCCCGGTTACGAGAAGGTGGTACGTGGTGAGGGGATGCCCATAGCTAAAGAGCCGGGTAAGAAGGGTAACCTCCGGGTTAAGTTTGACATTAAGTTCCCCAGTAGATTGAACCAGGAACAGAAGACACAGTTACGAAAGGCCTTGGGTTGACCACCACGATGGTTTTAAGTACGTACTACTTGTTCTTATATATTTTGTAAGGTTTGCTCCAGGGGTTTAAGTAGTACGAAATGCAGGGTTTATACCTGCGAGCGAATGACAATTTGGTTCTTTTGTGTTTATTCATTTACATTATTTTGTTTCTCTCGCATATATATATCTGTGTGTGTGTGTGTGTCTCCTGTATATGTGTGTGCGTGGTCATAAGGTGTCTACACATACAAATGCTAATATATGTTACATTAGTAGTATAAATACAGTAGAAGATACCTTATTCGAGCATTTTAGTCCAGTCATGAGGCTTCCATTGTTGTGAAAACTCCTTGACGACTACTTTCTGTTGCTCGAGGGATTCCTTCCTGGCCCTTTGATGCATCGATTCCTGTGGTAGCTTGAGCATTCCAATGAGAACATGCCTTCCAAAGTTGATGTTGAATCCTGCCTCATCATCAATGACGTGGCAATAGCCACCTTCCAGCCCAAATTCCACGTTAAAATATGGGAAGTTTTTCGGGATGCAGCTGCGGAGCCCCTTGCCCCGTGTGTCTATTAGCTTCTTTGCGTTGTGTTGGCTCCACTCGTCTTCCACTTCATCTATTGCCTGTGAATATACCAGGTATGTGTCAAACACATGGTTCTAAAGTGATCTAAGCTTCTCTCTCTCTCTCTCCCCATATGTATTTATACAGCACACACACTCGCACACACACTATATATATACCTTTTTGAAGTATAGAGGGGCTGATTTGAGCACGTCAGGGGGGACAGGAATACACTCAACCAAGCAATGCCTGCGTTGCTGTGAAAGCTTCAATGCCGTCTCCATGAATATCACTTCTTTCTCTTGCTCATTAAACATCCTCAATAAACACTTCTTAAAGTTCCTAATCTCCTCCCACACATCGTCATCTACGTTTCTTGTGGACCCCTCATGCTGCGAAATAACCCACCATTAGCTACTGACATAAGTACAAGTTCTATGCAGTAAAATATAACAAATATAATACATTGTGATGTGTATATGTATATTCGAAGACACACACACACACACACACACACACACACACGTAACACACATATATGACTTACTTGTGAAGGGACGATGTAACAATGTCCCGGGACTAATGCCGCAGTGGGGGGAAGCATCAAATAAGTAAAATTACCAATAGCAATTGTGAGCTGCTTGGGCCTTGAAGGATTTTCAAAGCAAAACTGGCAACGCTCGTTCTGTGTTTGAATACGTTTGTACTGTGAAACTGTCGCATTCCTGGACTTGCTTGCATTTTTCTTCTCTGACTTCCTCTTTTGAGCATCTGATAGTAGATGTATTAGTATCCTTGTAGAGATAATAAATATATATATATATATATATATATATAATCTACAAAATCGGTCTTTAAAAACTGAGTAATATATACATACCTGTTTCTATACCAACATCGTCATATTCGTCGTCTGCTCCATACCTCTCCTTGCTTTTGTATATCTTAGAAGCCAAAACCATGTCTAAGTTCCCTCTTTTCTCCTGGGTGTGCTTTTGTCTCGCAGTAATACTTTTCATAACTGCTTCATCACCAGATCTACAAGGAGTATGTGTGCATATAGAAATCCATCACGTATAATATAGCACATATGGTGCAACGGAAAAAAAAACGTACCTGCGACTATCCTTCGAGCTCCCTGAAACACTTTTCAGTGCTTCTCCTTGTTTCTGCAAATGGATTGACGAGTTAACAGCTGTTTTGTGCATCCAGTTATACATACATATGCAATTTAGCCGAAATACATACAAAATATACACCGATCTATATGTTTATATAAGCATGTATGTCAAACACGCAGATTACAACACACACACACACACACATTACACGTATGTATGAATATATGTATATAGCCTACCAGTAATTCGTCTGCCTCCTTGGTTTTTACCCATCAACCTTAACCGCATTGCTTTAGCAGCTATCTGATTAAGCTTCTGCGTAACATCTTCTGTTTGTGTAATTTCTTCTTGTCTAGCAGGCTGTGTATCAGCACCTCAGGGTCCTCGTTGTCCTGGATTATATTGCTTGCATTATCCTTCTCCATCTGATTAATATTATAATGTTACTAAACACGCAAATGCACACACACGCACGCACGCACTCACAGACACATGATAGTATACATACCGCCTTTGCTTTTTCCATCTCCTTGAACTTTTCTAGAAACGATCCATCATTCTCGTACTTGTTGTAAGACGATGCAGCAGCTCTTAAGACAGCAGCATCCTCGGACCTTCACAACATAAATCAATAGTAACTCAAGATATATAGTTATCTATAAGTGTATATGTAAAGGTCACCTATCATATAACATACTAATACATTATAGACCATTACAATAATGTCATATTACTTACCTCATTTGTTTGTTAGGCTCTCGACTTCGGCTCTTCCACTTAAGTGAGTCGTCTAATCTAGGTGTTTTCATTCGTGACCTGTAACCTCTAGTGCTATCATCTGCAAAAATCACGTTATAATATACAACATTGATATTCACGCTGACAATCCTACTATCAGTACCTTCGTCATCTTGCATCCGAGATTTGTCATCCTTAGAGTCACCACCTGGAAAATATAATATAAAAACAATATTGCAATACTATGTAAATTATGACTCATACTACTCTTTTGTCTATAATACTTATGATTATCTGTGTGTGTAAGAGAGAGAGAGAGAGAGAGAGAGGATCATATCCACAACACGCACCCCACACGCACACACAGTTTGTATACTGTTAATACGACCGATGTTTCCTACCTTTAGTATTTTCGTATTGACGTTTCCTATCCCAAATGGCATGGAGATGCGCATTATGATGAGCAGCTCGCTTTCCAGTAATACCAGCGAATATTTCGGACGAACCACAGCGGTCTTCAATAATCTGATATTCCAATTAATAAAGTACAAATGACAATAAACCGTGTATCAAAAACAGATGCATGATATGGATATGTTTGCACACAGAAAACACACTTACATCAGGAAGACTTTTACCCTCACGAAGGGCTTGTTCTTGAGCTCTCTTAAGTTTCTTCATCATGAAACTAGCACCTCCATCACCTACACCTTCAAGCTGTCTCACGTTCTTCTTTTCTTCAGGATACCCATTACCACTTTCTTTGAAGTACGGATTTAACTCCTTTGGATTCACATGAGTTTCCTGAAAAGAAATATATACACATAATACACACACACACACACATATCCTACAGTCATATAAATAACTATAATATATGTTTCTACAAGTTTTTACCTCTGTAGTTGATGGAACTTCAGGCTGAGAAGCAACTTGTTGGACAGGTGTTCGAGTCGGTGGAACAAGACATCCACTCAAGGCCGGCATTCTTTCTCTTAGCAAGCATTTCTGGATCATCAGCATCCGTCTTCTCCTTTCGGCCATTATCTTCCTGTAGTTAACAAATACAAATTACGACAAATATCAGGACCGAAACAACAACAATCGTACGAATTATCAATGGTACAAATTCTGTATAACTATTGAAATTAGATAGAGAAAGAGTTACCTCCTTAGATGAAGCAGCGAGAGCCTCCCTTGACACAAGCGCACAGCTCCAAGCATTCCGATGCCCTAGAAAAATGAAAAACCCTAATATAGGAAACCTAAAACAGGGTAGCTTTTATAATAACCTGGTGTATTTACTTACATACACGTGCAACACTCTAATTAAGCTCCCGTGGCCTAATGGACAAGGCATTTGACTTCTAATCAAAGGATTGTGGGTTCGAATCCCACCGGGAGTGAAAAACGGCATATCTGATTATGGACAACTTAAGTCCCACCAGGTCTGAACCACTCTTAGTGGACTACCGGACAACTTAAGTCCCACCAGGTATGTACTCTACTGGACAATTGTAGAGATTAGATACACACTATATATAACGTGTGTGTGTGTGTGTGCGCGTGTGTAGCCTGCGTCAATGTATATCTCTGTAAGTTACAGTCTTGTGCGTGTGTGTGTAATCATTGTCTGTGTGTGTGTTTAAGTAATTGTAGAGACTGGATACACACACTTCAATTAATACAACGTGTGTGTGTGTGTGTGTGTGTGTAGCCTGCATCAATGTATACAGTGTGTGTAAGTCATGTCTTCTGTGTGTGCGTGTGTGTGTTTAAGTAATTGTAGAGACTGGATACATACACACTTCAATGTATACAACGTGTGCGTGCGTGTGTAGCCTGCATCAATGTATACAACGAGTTCGTAATACAATGCAATGTAGAGAGTGTCTCATAGAAGATGTTCGTTTATGAGAGGCATCGAAACTAAAATGAATCAATATGCTCATATATATACTACAGACAATCATATATATCTGGGATTTAAGCTTAAAGAATAAACATGTATGATTAACGTTAATTTCAAGTGCAAAATCATTATCATTATCAATACATCTAAAATAACAGTCTATTTTGTACATTAGCTATCTACATCTTGTCACCTCCTGTGGGGCATGAACTATATCTCCATCTTTTTCTAACAATTTATTTGAATTCAATTTGGATATTGTTTAAGTGGACTCTAACAATTTATTAGGTGTGTAAGTTAAACACATACACTCTTCTAATTGGTAAATAAAAAATATGATTAGTGTGTATTACTGGATTAAATATAAGCCATAGATTTATAACCAATAAGATCTTTCCATATTTTATAACACGTGTCAATAAGCATATATATATCATGACAATTAGTCAGATAGTATGTGAGGAGTAAACTGTCATTAAAATAGCAAGCAAGGTAATAAATGTTAATGCAGGTTTAATATTAAAAAATCATATGTAACATCTTAAATGTTATATATATTTTGCAATGTATGAACCTTAAATAATTAATTAGAATCTATGACATATATAATAATATCAAATAAAAATTTGAATTATCATGTCATGTTCTAAATATATATTCAATCAATAGGAGCCATGAAACGTCTTTAGACGTTGACAACCCACAACGCTTGTGTCAATGTTCATTTATTATATGTACAAGAAAAATATGCACATATGTTTTCTTATATTATTTATTTAATTTTTTGTTAATAACTGGAAAATGACTTGGTCATCACAAGCGTGTGTTAAACTACATGATAGGTAGGTCTCTTATCAATTTAAACTTTAATTTAATTAACTTATATTAATAATTATTTCAAGTTATGTAAAACTGCAATGTCATATTCACATATTTGTTAGGATTGATTGCGTGTATATATATTTGTTTGTTACACAACCATTCAATTTGAAACGCACAATGTGTGTGTGTATGTGTATATAAAACAAATGCATATGTGTCCGTACACAATAAAAAGTCCTCCTATGATGTCTACATGTTTCTCAATTATGTTGTTCCTCTTCCGTACACAGACAATATACATGTATATGTATATATCTCTTCCAAAGTGATCTCCACAACTGGCCTTCGATTATGTGCACCATTTGCTTCTGTCCCTCCACATGATGACAGCACATTTCTGAGTAGCACCGTATGCGCACCGTATGCGCACCGTATGTATATGTATTAGCAATAGTTACTTGTTATTTTCATATTTATAGCGAATGAAGTATAAACATAAAGACAGCTTTTATATGATTATGATGCTAATTTTTTATTAAAAAAAATAAAATCAATGGTCCACTATCTTTGTAATATTATATATATACGTGTGTGAAGAAAACACAAATAGCAAAACAGAAAAGCAGGAAAACAAACAACAAACAAACAGATTCTTTCTTGACTTGTTTAATACGCGTTTCTTTGTAAAAACCCCTGTTCTCTCTCTCACACGCTTGAGGATAACCATCTCAATTAATCCCCCAGATATTCTTGCTAATCCCCAATGTAGTGCACTCATCCCAGGCGCTTTTTCTTGTCTCATATCTTCTGAAGAAGATGTTCGATCCAGATCTGTGTCCCCGAACAATTCGAGTGTAGGAATCGTGCGCGCACAAGAATTGACAATGGAAGGAACGCTGAACAGTGAGCTTTCGAGGAGCACATTCGTGTTCGGTCTGCATCTATGGGTTCTCATTTGCATTGGAGTCGCCGCAATTATCCTTCTCATCCTCCTCGCACTGATCCTGTGGCTCACTTCTAGATCGTCATCCTCTACTGGTAAGCTTGTTTTTTTGCCTGAGTGTTTATCTCAAAACTCCGTATAACAGGAAACTCATACGAGAAATTCAGCTGCTGTGCGTCTTCCACGTACTCGGTACCGCCGTCTGCGATCCACCAGAAGTCGCTGATGCCTGTCCCGGCCGTGTCCAAGGAGATACAGGAAGTACAGATCCACAGGCAGCAGAAACAGAGCCCACCGATACAGAGGTCGAATCTCGACCTCCTCAAGAACACAGGCAGCAGCGGGGGGAGCAGCAACAGGAGCAGCTTATATAATGAAGTTCAGCAACAGCAACAGAACCAGAACAACCAGCAGATACATGTGCAAGACTTCGGATGGGGCAGGTGGTATAGCCTTCAAGAGCTTGATTTGGCTACCAATGGTTTCTGTGAGGCAAACAAGATCGGTGAAGGTGGCTATGGTATTGTATTCAGAGGCTATTTTCCCGATGGTAGCGTGGTTGCTGTCAAGAACCTCTTTAACAATACGTACGTGTGTGTGTTATCTGCAGTCTTTAACTAGATGCATGCATCTTTACATATACATGTGTGGTGTCTACTCGAAAGAAGTTGTTCGACGTGGAACTGTTCGTTTGTTTTACAGAGGACAAGCTGAGAGAGAGTTCCGTGTGGAAGTGGAAGCAATTGGCAAAGTGCGACATAAGAACTTGGTCAGATTGCTCGGTTACTGTGCTGAAAGTTGTTATAGGTACACAGACACACACACACACAAACGCACATGTATGTGTGCGCGTTATTAACTATTATATCGATTAGAATGCTGGTGTATGAGTACGTGGATAATGGAAACTTAGAAGACTGGCTTCACGGAACAACGTCACATCCTCAAGTTTTTCCGTGGGAAGCACGTATGAAGGTCGCTCTAGGAGCAGCTAAAGCGTGAGTACACATAATACACACACATACACATACACATATGTGTGCTAAAGTTTCCATTATAGGCTGACATATTTGCATGAAGCACTGGAGCCAAAGGTGGTCCACCGTGACATCAAAGCCAGCAACATCCTAGTCGACAGTCAGTGGAACGCTAAGATATCGGATTTTGGTCTGGCAAAGCTTCTTGGCTCGGAGAAGAGTCATGTCACAACCCGTGTGATGGGCACATTTGGGTACTAAACTCACTATAATTATCATTAATTAATGATTATTAATTTCTTAGCCCCCAGATATGTCGCTCCTGAGTATGCAAGCACGGGTCTTCTCAACGAACGAAGTGATGTCTACAGCTTTGGAGTTCTCCTTATGGAGCTTATAACTGGAAGAGACCCAGTAGACTACAGTAGACCACCTGGAGAGGTAACACATACACACACGCACGCACACACATACACACGTCTGTGATTATACAGGTGAATTTGGTGGATTGGTTGAAGATCATGGTGGCAAACAGGCACTCGGAAGAGGTAGCAGACCCTAAGCTGCAGGTAAAACCTACTTCACGGGTTCTTAAAAAGGCATTGCTGGTGGCTATTCGCTGCGTGGATCCTGATTCCGTCAGAAGGCCCAAAATGGGACATGTAGTTCACATGCTCGAAGCAGACGAGCTTCCTTATCGTCAAGTAAGTGTGTGTGTACGTGCGTGCGTGTGTGTGTACGTGCGTGTAGCTATCTCTTTATAAACATGTATGTATATAGGACAAGGTTCAGCGCATAGGTACTGCACAGGTACTTAAACCACTCTCAAGGAGGGTGGAAGGTAAGGAAAATGACGATAATATTGGGGATAAGCAACTGGTTTACAAGCAAAACTGGAGGAAATACGAGGTTTAGGTCAAGTTAAAGTCTAGAGAGAGAAAAGGTGGCAGCTATAAACGCAACAACCTTGAGTCAGGGGACTGTACTGGGGGTATATTTTTTCGTTTTAAGATGGCGATTTCTCACATGCAGCGACAGAAAAGGGCAGAAAGGGCACCTGATAGTCTTTATGTATAGTCTGCCAGTACGAGAACAAGTTGAAATCTGCTTCTTCATTAATGTGTTCGCTGTTGAAAACACTTGCTGCATGCGTGTGTGTGTGCGTGTGTGTGTGTATGTTCGTTTGTGTATAATTATAACAAACAACATCCATGTTGCTTTCCTTCTGGACTTTTTGGTAGTATTATATAATCCTCAGCCACTACTGACCATGTCACTAAATGCCACAATCCATCCACCACCAAGAAAAATGCATGCTTTTTAGCTGGATACAGTTGCATCAGTGTAAAGCCGTGGATCTCATAGTATGACTAAAATAATGATATTGATATTTCACGGGTTTTTATTTGAATCTTAATGAGAAATATATTATTTACTAATCCAATAATTAATTATCATAATAATAAAATATTAAAAGAGTGTTAAATACTAATATAAACATGTGTATAGTCCCACTATGCAACAAAGAACACATGCAGAGCTCTATATCCGTTCGAAACCTCCAGGGTATATAAAAATAGATAAGCACATGATCGTGATTACGTAAATTTATACATTTTAAGTTCTAGAAGCAACAACAAAGAACACATGCATATCTATATATACTTAAAAACCTCCACAGACATAGATATAAGTACATGATCGTGATTACGTACACTTGTACATTTTACGGCCATACAATATACGCGTGGATGGCAGGATTCGAACCGGCGAATAAACCCAACGTATGATATGTTTAAGTACCAAGTTTGTTAGCACGATATATGTGTTTCTAGGTTTCAAACCAAAGTGCATGCAAAGAAGCTGAAGAAGACGGCCTCAAAAGGAGCATAGCGTCAAACCGAGCCTCATTGTCTTTGCAGAAATGGATGCAGGTTTCACATTCTCGACTGCAGTTGTTATCCTCTTCTTCATATCTCTATCTGCAGGTAAAATTTTCTCCTTGTATTTTTAAGTAACATGAATACTTGATTACAAGTTTAATTATGTATATGCTAACTATCATCAGGTAAGCATCTTCCACCACCTGAAGTTAATATACCCAGACTCCCCGATCCTTTCAATATGAACGCCACGGCTCCTCCTCAGTATCAACCTGTCCTACTTGCTCAGCCGCCACCTCCGCCAGCTTCTATACAAGCTGCTCCGCAGAACATGCATGTTGTTATCCATGGTTCTGTCCTTTGCAGCGAGGCCCTTGGAGGCGACCACGGTCTAGGAGGTATTGTGTGTGCGTGCGTGTGATCGTTTCGTACTTACATGACTTTGTTGCTGCAACATTTTCATGGATTAGTTAATATATGCAGCTTGCAATTCATCCTCTTTGAATGCATGCTTTTAATGCTTTTTATATGTGTCCCCTTTAAGATGTGTGTGTGTGTGTGTGTGTGATATAAAACATTCGATCTCTTTGTTAGGTGTGCTTGTGGAGATGGTTTGCCCATTGCGTGTGTTCCGGGGTATAACTGCAACTGATGGGAGGTTTACATTCGACTTTCATGTACCACGGGCATGGAGAAGCTTTCCGAGGAGGTGCCACGTGTTTGTGCTGCGGTTCATGCTCCCACCCACTTGCAACGTGCCAACTTCATCGCTCCTCAGCCACATTCCACAGGTCCGACCTAGCTCCGTCGACGAGGTTGTATACTGGGTGCCCTACTTTGTCTACAGAAGGCGCTATGAATAGATGAACTTGAAATAAATCGTATATTTTCTTAAGGAGAACCATTGTGGTGTGTGTGTGTGTGTGTGTGTGTGTGTGAGAGAGAGAGAGAGAGAGAGAGAGAGAGAGAGAGAGAGATATTTTCAAATAAAATAAAACTTTTCTTGATACATTTATCTTTATTAAAAGAGATCTTGTGAACTCACAACAATCCATGAACTTAGAGTGAGTAACATGTGAAACACAAAGGGACTGAGTACTTCATAACAAGGTTTTACTAATTCAGAGGTCATTTTTCCGTATAAGAAAATTATTTATATTATATTTTATTAAAATCTTTAAAAATTGAATTTTTAAATTATAAATTTAAGTATTTTAGTTTTAATTTTTTAAAAAAATCAATAATAATATTGTTATTATCGTGATGGCCGTATTATCTTGCAATATGGTAGTCTTACTTTTAATTATATTAAATTCATAAAAAGTAACTTAAAACTTAACTAAATGGTTTTCTTGTATAAAGATAATTTACCTCCTGCAAGTTTTTTCATTTACACCCAAACACACTTAATCCATTTTTATTATTTTTTACTTATTATTTTTTAATTATGAAAGAATACTATAAATAAATATTATTGTAAGTATAATAAGAAATATTTATAATATAAAGATAACATTATTTTACATACTTCAATAGGCATCAATTTACATTATCTTTATTCTTTAATCACATAATTATGTTTTTAAATTTATGCATACTTTTAAAAAATACAAAAAATTACAATCATGATAAATTATAAAAAGATAAGTTTGAAATGTTGTTAAACTAAATGTTTATAATTCGATTGTTCCAATCTTTTACATGTAGTTTTTAATTTTTAATGAAATTATAATGATCAATAATAAATTTCTTTATTAAGAATTTAGTTACATTAAAATTGTTATAAAGAACTTGAAATCAATTAGTTAGCATAAATGAATTCTTATGTGTAAGTTTATTTAAGAAAAAGTTAAAGTCATTTATACCAAAAATTCAAAATTTATTAGTATTTTCAAAATGAATTTAATTATTAGATTATTTTTTATACATAAATTTTAATATCACTATTGCTAAATAAATGATAATTTTAAAACTTTAATTTTTATAGAAAAAAACATTTTAAAGAGTATAAAATTCTTTTAATCTTGTGAACAAAAAAAAAAAATGATTATAAAGATTTTATTTTTTTTAAACTTTAGTTTAATAATTCACTTTGTAAGTTCACCAAAATGAATTAAATAGTATGTATAAAATAAAAAATCAATTTTAATATTTAACTTAACAAAAACTGAAAATATTATTTTAATTCTTACATAACTTAATTTTATGAGAGATCTTTTTTTTACACATATACATATCTTTTATGTTCTTTTTGAGGGTATATTTCCAATTATAATTTAAAAGTAAAAAAGTATAATGATTTTTACAAAGTGAAAAGTCAAAATATTTTTACCGTAATTAAAGAACAAATTACAATTTATTAACATAAACTTTATATTTCATTAAGTATATAATATAAGATTTAAAAAGTAATATTTTAAATTGTTTGTAACTATTCTTATATTTAAATAATAGATAATGTTTTTCCTTATTAAGAATTTTTTTTAAATAATGCATTTTATATTTTTAATTTAAACGATAAATATAAATTCCTATTAAGATTTTAACTTATGATTTATAATTAATAAAAACTTTTTATTAGTAATAAATTTGAGAAATTAAGATAAAATTTATGATATTCATTAATTAACATTGACCAATGGAGGTAGTTATGTTAAATTTGATATTTAAATATATGAATCAAATAATAATTTATTTGCATTATTTTTAATTAATTACAGTCATGCCTACGATTTAAAGGTTTAAAATTATGTATAAAATAAATATAAAATAAATAAAAATATTAATAAAAGTGTGTTTTTTATGTTTTCTTAATAACACTTATAGATTGAATGATTTTAAATTTAATTTAAAATATTGTTTTGACATTTAACTTAATAATAATTCATAATTATAAACACTTTTGCTTTTTATAAATTAATTGATGAATACATTAAACCTTAAAATTTTATATAAAAGAACAAATAATTATATAAATAATTAAAGAATAACAAATACTTATTTATTCATATAAAAGCTTGAGTTTTGTCTTTATACTATTATTATCTTTTGTAAATTATAATAAATATCATTTATATTATTTATTTAATTATTTTACACTTATAATCATGAAGAACCTTTCATTGTGATAATATTTCTAATATTAATATATAAATACCTTATATATATATATAATATAATAATTTTTTTATATTTTTTAAAATTATGTCTTAACAATTTGATTAATTTTAATATTAAGAACAACTTTAGAGTTCCTTATATACTTATTATTATTTTCTTGTAAGGTCTTATTATGTTGTTACTCATATAAATAGTATTTAAATGTTTATATTTAAAAAATACAAAGTTATTAACAAAATCATTACACTAAATTAATTCATTATTAATGTATACGTATAAGAAGTTTCAATCTTTATACTTATTTTTCATTATTTTTTTTAATTATACTTAATAACGGAACTGAGACTATGTTTGTGATTGAATATTTATTAAAAGTTTGAGTGAGAATATTAAAATACAATTTAATATTAATATTCAAATTTGTTAATTGATTCTTTTGAACAAAAAAAATAAAATTCTTATAAAATATAACTAAATTTCTTAACAAAATAAAGTTATAAAATATCATACATGATATTTATATGTATAAGATTGGTTCTTTTTTTTTTTATAAATGTTCTTTTTATTTAAATACTTATTAAGAAAGAACTTAAAATAAGATTTTAATTTTGAATTTTTTATAATTTATAAATGCTTTATTAATGCATACTGTTTTAATTAGGAAAATATATGAATTAAAATTTTAATTCTTGTGTTATGATATTACATCACTTATTATAATTCAACTTTAAATAATAATTTATTATAAAGACATATTATTGTTTTATTTTTGTTTCAAGGTACTCTTTAACATGATTGAATTTAATCGATAATTAATCTATGCTTTAATGTGATATTAATTATTATAAGTATTAAATAATAACAAAAAGTGTCACTCGATTTCTATAACTCCTTTTACAAAATCTAAATTAATATTTATAAAACTGAATATTACTCATTAGAATCATTTATATCGAAGATAATTTAACCCTTTTATAGTTTTCATATTTATTAATAAAATCTTAAATAATACTTAATATGTATTAAATAAATATCAAGCATATTTCAAGCATTCACATTAATTGTATCTATTCATATATGAGAAAAAACAAATTAAAAATACATATTACTATTTTAAACAATACAAAAAATAATTAATAAGATATTAAAATTATATAATCTTAAATTACTGAATATGTATAGGAAAAAAAAGATGTGCAATCCAAGCAAGAACAATTTTATTAAATAATAAAAATGCTTCTTTATTTTTTCTCACTTAGCCCCAAAATGATTTTTTCTAGTTTAACTATATATTTATTATGTGCAAGCTTTTTAATAATTGTAAATTCAAGACTATAATATAATTATTTATAAAATTAAAATATATTCTTTGCAATATATAGTACACCTGTCGTTTAATATATATTATATATTCACACATATATAAAACATGTATATTTATTATTTTATTGGTTATAATTTATTTCAAGAACTTCAAAAACGTGAAACACAAACTTTGAAAAAGCTTAATGATCTATTAGGATTTTCACACACACAGTTGACAACATTATGTGACGTGGATATATCCACGCGGGATAAAACCGAAAGTTATATTAGCATCTCCTGATAGTTGCAACAAACACAATTGTGGAGGTTTTGTTCTGTTGAACAATGCATAACGTATGCCCTATAAAGTTCAAATTTATAGGTGATGTGCACACATACAATGGGTGATTAAGGAAATACAATATCGTTAATTAAAACATAGCTACTATATAAGACGTATATTCTTCATTTCAAAAACATGAGGAGCAAAGTGGTTGTTGTTGTCACGCTTCTTGTGCTTGTTCATGTTGCGTTTGCTGAGGATTATGAGAATTGTGATAACCAGGTGAACAATTTGGTGAGCCACTGCTGTCAGCTGCGGTGGTAGGAGAAATCTGCCTTCCGGAAAATGCTGCAGGTACGCGAGAGAAGCTCAAGTCGAGTGTGTATGTAACAGGATCACTGAAGACGTTACCCGGATTCTCAGCCTTTCCACAGCTCTCAAGATCGCCAGAAGTGCAATAGAGATCTTCCCCATAACTACCAGTGTGGCAGTAAGTTGTCTCTTCCTATCGTGCGTGCGTGTGCGGTGCGTGGGTTGTGGTTTGTAATGTCGTTTTATGTATCAGGTTACGAATTCCATGATATGAAGCTGGAGTAGCCTTCTCTTTGATGTCTTCCATTCTATTGCAATAAAAGAGAAGCTTACCAGTATATTACTTTCAGATTGTATACAATAACACACGCACGCACGCATTGTGTGTGCTTATGGACTGTTATTGTGTGCGTGTGTGTAAGCAAAAAATTAAGCTTTTAAAATTGATATTTCTTTAATAAAATTTAAGATTTAAACGTTGAAACATAGTTTAAACATATATAATATACGAATTTAAGTGATAATTTAAATATAAAACATGTATGCACATTTTAAGAATTTTTTTTTTTCTTTTAATTTAAAATTTCAACAACATATTCTAATATTCTCTAAATAAAGTTTAAATTTTAATAAGATATTCTAATATTTTTAAATAAAATTAAAACTAATATAAAATGTATTAGACCGTATCTTTAGCTTAAACTTCAATTTATTATTCTATCAATTACGAATATACTTATTTTTTTTTATACTTAATTTCAATTAAAAATATACACAGAGTTTGGAATGTGTTGTTTACAGGTTTTGAAATCGGAACCTAAGTTAGGGTACATTCGTGGGCATATGGTGGACGAACGGCGGTGGAGGCGCTGGCCGTGAAGAGGCGAGAGAAGGTCCAGAAAAGGTTGAAGAAGGTAAATTGCTGGATCATGCTGGAAAATCATTCAATTCCTTTGGGTAATCGATAATGCATCTAATCTACATTTATTTGGAAATGCATATAATTTGCACGCATTGCTGCGGATACTATGTTTGCTACTAATGAACATGTTTTCTTTTTATATTGCATGTAAGAACTTCGCAGCAAAATGAAGGCGCAGGCATTCAAGAAATGTACTTCCGTAGTGTCCAATTATGCCCAATGTGCAACAGGCAGAACCTTTTCAGTTGCTTGGGCTTGCCGTTCCCAAGCCAAGGAGATGAACGAATGCCTCCATCTCTAGTAAGTATTTATTATAATACTTGATCTTTGCATCATGTTTAATCATACACATCCATGTCACCTTATATAGTATAATGTGAACAAATCTAATGTCGTTCCTTCAACGCAGCACCACGGACGATGTTTTGAGCAATACAAGCAGGAGTATTTGAAAGAGCAGCGTTTGAGGTGACTTTAGTTCATTAGAATGCATAGACGGGATAAATCCTTTTTTGTTCTCTTAAAACATCATATAAACATGGTTTTTAAGTCGACTGTAGAGGTTTGACAGCGAAACATAACCCGATGAATCACTGGGTAGCAGTTGAACTAGTTTCTGTGCTGCAATGCTCCTCTCTGTCCGTCACCATATGTCTCACAGGCCGATAGGAATGCTCTCCACAGCTTATGGTCCGCTTTGAAGCACTCAGGTATGTTTTCAACAATGTCCTGAGCGTTTTCTAGCCATCCTGCTCGTCCCAGTATCACACCCGTATAGTTTCGGACAAGCTGGAATATCATGATCCTGGACAAGGAATGTAAAGAACTGGAGCCCCTGAATGGTTAAGTCAGCATTTGATAGAATAAGTTCAGAGACTCCTTGTAACCTGATCCACAGAATGTGGTCCATGCTTCATTAGGTGCTCCACATCTCCCATACATCTTCACAACTGAGGTTGCCACTATGACATTGGATTCCTCCAGTCCAGCAACCTTTTGAGAGAAGTTTCTGTTGATAGTTCCTTATAACGAAATTTACACGGACCTGGATTTGGTCGTGGATTTTGCAGGCAAAGACAAGTCGGAGACGGAGGAACAAATGTTGCCGAAAAGCAGTTTGGTCTAAAGCCATACAGGTGCATTTGATGGAAGATTTCCACGATTCCCAGTGGAGGCTCTGTCGTGTGCATCCCGGAATCATGGTTCTCCATGTGGAGATCTCTTGTGGGTATCTGCCAGACTTGAGATGCATTCTAAGTCGATTTTTTGTTTGCTGCACACAGCTTGTACGCAGGTCAGGTCAGAGTGTGTGTATATATACATACGCACGCACGTATATAACGTATGTACACACAACTTATCCGTGTTATTAGTGTTCTGCTAGGGTGTCCAAATTCTGCTTATATACAAACATGGAGTGGCTAGTTGTAGCGGCAGCTTGTCTCCTCGTTGCTGCTTTCTCTTTGAAGAAATTTGTACTTGGCGGCAGTTCAAGTTGTAAGCTTCCGCCCGGCCCGTTTCAATGGCCGGTCATAGGCTGCCTCCCGTTGTTCCCATTCCGTCTCAGACACAGGAAATTCTAACGAGCTCTCTACGAAGTACGGTCCAATCTACAGTCTTCCGATTGGATCATGCAACATCTTCATTATCCATGGCAAGGAGCTTGCTATGGAGCTGCTCAAGACGAGAAGACTCGAGCTTCTGTTCGAGACCGCTCAGCATGACAGGTAATTCATTGGTTTCGAGCACAGCGATCCGAATCTCTGCCCTCTCAATGACAATTGGAGAGTTGTCCGCAAGGCATTCAGTAACGAGCTCATGTCTCCCTCGAGGTTGAACAGTCAGGTACCATTGCGCCGGGAGGAGGTCCTCAGGATGATCAGCTCCATCAAGGAGGAGTCCCAACTGGACTGGGTTGAGGTTAACTTAAGAAAGGTATCCGAGACCGTGGTGACAAGCATCATGATGCGGATGCTGTTCGGGAACAACTACAAGAAGGTGCTTCTTCTTCTCCAGTTATCATGCGGGAACTCCAGGAGAACTTCGAGAGATATCTGCCGAAGGGAACTTCTTATGGGGAGAGCTCAACCTTGTCGACTATTTCCCCGTCTTAACAAGTCTCGATGTGCAGGGTCTACAGGCGAGGTTTAAAGCGCTGATGAACAACTTGAGCTACTCTTCCGGATGATTATCAACGAGCACAGACAGAAGAATGCCGAAGAGGACGACCAAAAGGATTTGGTCGATGTTCTTTTACAGGACAAGCTCTCTGAGCAGCAAATCATGGGCATTCTAGCTGTAAGTTCATAGCATTGTCTTGTCACTTAGCGTACATTAACTACAGGATGCATTGATCCGGGAATAAGTACAACTTCCGCAGCAATTGAGTGGGCAATGGCAGAGCTTGCTGCAAACCCACACACACTTGTCAAAGCCCAGGAAGAACTGGACAGAGTGGTCGGCAAGGGTAGACTAATGGACGAGTCTGATGTTCCTTCTCTTCCGTACTTGCAAGGATCGCAAAGGAAGTCCTCCGTCTGCATCCGTCGGCTCCGATGGACGACCCACATCTCAACGAGGAGTCGTCAACACTCGGAGGCTACACGATCCCAGAAAAATCCACGGTCTTCCTCAATCTGTGGGCACTCGGACGAGACCGTGAGCTTTGGAGGAACCCGTCCGAGTTCGACCCGGACAGATTTGTAGGGTCGGACATCGGTGTCTCAGGAACACATTTCGAGCTCTTACCGTTCTCTTCTGGCCGGAGGAGGTGCCCTGCACATGCACTCGCCATGACCAAGTGCAGCACGTTGTGGGTGCACTCGTACATGCATTCGACTGGAGCAGCCGTGTCGCAGTTGATCTCATGGAGGGAGACGGCATCGTGGCAAGTCCCAGAAGACCCCTGGTACTGTTCGCAAGACCCCGCCTTGTAAACTGCATATAATTCATACATACACATGCGCGTGTACGAGTTAAAATAAGTTGTTAAACTATATATAAACAAACTTACTATCAGCACTAAGAGACCTATAAGTTAAAGATACTCCCCTGTAACTCAAGCACATGCGAGGAGAAGAAAGCTCCCAAGAGGCAGAAAACCATAACCAACATAGCGATAAAGTTCCCTTCTCGAATAACACTCTTCAAAGTCCCTAAGAAAATCTCCCTTGCAAGCTTGTTTCCGTCCTGTATCACAAGCTCTCTTCTCGCCAGTCCCCTGCTGCACACATAGTCAAATATGAGTGCAGTCGTCCAGGTGAGGATCATGGTTGGGATGAGGAACAAGAACAATGAGACAATTGTAAGGACCCACTTCGACCCCGACGAGGCACGCGAACTGCAACGGAGACAATTTCTGCGTCGCTTTGAAAAATGCATCCATTTTGAGGAACCAGCTGAACTTGAGTATGAGGAATGTGGCCCAGACGAAGGCAATTCCAACCGCAGCTACGCTTCCTAACCACGTTAATCGTACCTTGGAAGATGTAAACGGTCCAAGAGTCGAAAGAGGAGGCCCATCTGTTGAGTCCGGTGAAGAAGATGATGATTCATTATTCTTGTCCATTTAAACAGAAACAAAAACCCTCTGTTGCCAGTCACGTACACAGACAAAAACCCCTCGATTAATCACTCACCTGATCAAACTTGTGCATATATGCAGCCATATCAATGCCCTACACGATGAGCAGTGAAACCATGTCCTCCTTCCTCGTGTATGTTCCTCATTGGCGGCCTTTCACGTCGCTCCTCCAACCGTTGGATCCAAGAAACCCTAGAGCTAATTTTAATCGGACCCGGAAAGCCACTTGGCTTAATGAGTCTAAAATTTAGGGCTGGAAATCTTATGATGAGTCTATGTTGAGTCTATTTTAATAAAACATCTATTGCTGACGTGGATAGCCACGTGGCTTAATGAGTTTTTAAAATTTAGGGCTCTTGGCGACGATCATATGGCAATCGGGGCGCTGCTGAGCAGCAGCAGGCCAGGAGCAGCTGTTACAACACTCTCAATCCAAAAATCAAGTCCGTCTTGCCACATTTCCACATTATTCAACACTAGAAAGAAGAGCTGCGCAACAGCCAAGTCAGCATCCACCTCACCTCCTTCTCCACCCGATTCTCTCAGCGATGTAGTATGGCCATCGGTGGGTACGTGCACAAATTCTTTCTTTGTTGTTCGTATTTCTTGTTGGAAATTCATATTAGGGGCTTTCGCGGCTATGGCAGTGATGAGCCAAGTCGACAAGCGTCTACAGCATAAGGGCTCACATTCCTCATTGCCCCGTTTGGTGCTGTCTGTTGTGTCCTCTTTGCTACTCCAAATGCTCCGGCTGCTCGTGTAAGCTAATATATACTTTGTCTCTTCACTACCTCCATAAGCCACTACCTTCTTATACATACAAGTCAAAAGCTTCATTGTTAATTATCACTAATCAAGTTAAAACTCTCTACACTTCTTACAGAGATATAATGTTTTAATGGCACATATGGGTTGTGCATTGATTGGTGTACTAGCTCTCGCTGCATTTGGACCGGGTTGGATAGCAAGAAGCGTTGCTCTTGCGGCTTCGGTTGCATAATGGAGTTTACCAAATGCCTTCATCCTCCAGGTTGGTTCCAAGCATATAATCAAACACTATATAATATATATTGTGTGTGTGTGTGTGTGTGTTTTAATCACAAAGCTCCCCCATATACATGTGTTTTATACAGACCTGTTTATACGTAGTGTACAATACACAACTAGCATAGCAACTTGAGGATCGTATAAATATATAGACATATTACCCATCTAAATGACGAGTTTAACATTACTTAACAATTAAAAAATAATTTGTCTTGCAAGTAAATATAAAAATAAAGATTAAATCTGTATTTATTAACATAACACACACAAAAGAACCATTAGTGAAAATGAATTGACCATTATATTGGCTACAAATCAAACTGCAAGTGAAAAAAGAAAAAAAGTACACACACACACACACATGTGTGTGTGTGTGTATATTATATATATATATTTGTCCTTCCATTGTGCAGCCGCAGGTTTGCCTCTTCTATTTATTGATGCACCAAAATTCCATCATCTACAATGGTGGTACATCTTGTTCCCAGGCGCAATAGGTTGTATTTTGCTGCTTCTACTGGTATGCTATATATATGTATATTTAATTATATATCACCCCATTCGTGTGTGGTGTAGAGAGAATCCGCGTGCCCTTTATATGTATCTATGCATCTCTGTATGAACTTATAAGCACAGGCATACACATACTTGTTAAAGACTAAAAAAGGGGAGTTTTAAGTAGCAACACTCTACACACACGTTATCATAATACATTATAACTAAATGGATTTTGGTTCATGCAGCAAGAGGCTGTGGTGTTCCTAAAGAAAAACGCAAAATTCTAAATGCACTTGTAAATGACGAACCAGATCATGGTTCATAAACCATGTTTTCATGAAATAAACGATCGCATGATTCTCAAAAACATGTATATATCTTGTCTTCCTTGTCAGACTACACATTAAAGTATTTAAGTGCTCACCGGATATGGCTACGCCGGACACCGAACCAATGCTTATACACCCAAATCCGACGCCCCCATGTCCACCATATCGGACCTTTTAAGACACGCCTCTTACGCTTCTTTGACCGCTCCTTAACTACATAAAAGAACAAGTTAGCATACATCGTCTATATGTACAGTGCATATGCAGGAAGCATACAAAAACCAAGTTTAAAATAGTTTAGTGCAGGACAAGCATGGTTGAAAAACTGGAGCAACAAGTTTTGGATCCAAATGTAATATACACAAAGAAAAAAGGGGTCTGGCATTTATCACCTTAATAATCTTCGGTTTAAAAAACTGAATGGTTAACGGCCGTTATCTAGACGGAGTTTCTTCCATTGCCGTCATGCATTAGGCTCTGCACGGAGCCAAACGTAAATAAAGGGGCAGCAAACAAGAAAGAGAGATATATATGTACTCTATAAGCATTGTGATCTACACACGAGTTGGAAGCCAGAATCTGATACGTTGGTTAAGTCTACGCTCTCCCAGCCACAGTCTGTGAACCAGACAAGCTGACTAAGGGTCTTAAAAAGAACAGAGAAGTAGCGATGGTCATTGTGGTAATTATCCTTGAAATCTTAGCTTGCTACAATTTCTAACAAGTTTACCTTTGAATTGCATATGCTGGGAGGTAAACCTCAGGAAGGACAAAGCCGACCAGTAACGAGTCTGTATGTCAAAAACATCCATGATCGCAGCTAACGCAGCTTCACTCGGTTGAGGATCCTTCATAGTCTCTGGCTCTTCCCCACGGAGAACCTACAAACAAGTAATGAAGCCGTGTAAGTCATACATTTCGACATCTACATTACGTAGACACGAATGGTTAGAGAGAGACACCTTGAATACTGCTGTGGCTGAGGCAGAAATAGATCTTAAGTTGTAACTGAAACAGAACAATTAGCACTGAAACTACTATGTTTAAACTTGACAATTAGCACCAATACATACCCGCCTTCCAAAACTACAAGGAGCTTCCCACCAGAAACAGAACTCAGCATGTGTGTCATTTGAGCATATCCAGCTGGTGTCACCTGCAGAATTGAGGAAAGCACTTGAATCTTAACTTTAAATTTGCAATATTGGACATACTTACTCTGCTGTGTGTGCATTACCACTAATATTCTGATTACATACGTACCTTACACCCTCCAAAGGATCACCATCTGCTGCGTCAAAACCAGCTGATATGATGGTGATCTCGGGCTCAAACTGCTTTGCTACAGAATAAATAACTCAATTGGGTCAGCATTCCATAAGAGAGAGAGAGAGAAGAGAGAGAGAGAGAGAGAGAGACCTATTGGAAGAACATATGTTCAAACGCCACAACGTAATCATTGTCGCCAATTCCAGCACATGGCCACGGTATATTCACTGAAAATCCTTCTCCAGGACCTCTCCCACCTGCAAGATTTGTGAGTGTGTAATATGGTACATGATCATGTATATGTGCATACACATACGTACGGAATAAACAGTTTTTACCTCATCCGCAGCTCCTGTTCCTGGGTAAAACGCTCCACCTTCGTGCCGGTGAACGGAAATATATAGAACCTGCATAAATTTGCAAATTATAAACAGCACTGATGATCTGAAAACAGAAAACTTACAGAGGGATCACGTTCAAAGATCTCCTGTGTTCCATTACCATGATGAACATCCTGAATATAAACAAGAGGATTAAAAACACACACAGATGTTATTTGTATGTCTTGTGTACGCACCCAGTCTATGATTAGAACTTTTTTGGCACCAGCAGCTTGAGCTGCCTTAGCAGCTATGCATGCATTATTATGCAAGCAAAATCCCATGGGTTTCACACTCTCTGCATGATGCCCAGGTGGTCTTACCTGCAAGATGAAAGAATAATGAGGGTGCTAAAATTTAATAAAACATGTACTGACCATTGCAAAACCATTGTCCACCTGAGCCGTCAAGATTGCAGAGGCTAAATCTGCACAAATGCCTGCAGCTAGCCTAGCTGCTAGTGCCGACTGTGGGTTTGCGTAAGTGTCTTGAGTGAAGTAGCTGGAACAAAACAAAAGAAAAACGACATAAGCGTCACCACCAAAGTATATTGAACGATGTACCTAGATTCAAAGCTTGATGAAGCTTCCACAAGATCCACATGATCGTGCGTATGGACCTGGCAAGACACGTTATATATAAATTTCATTATAACAAACTATAAGAATTTTACAAAGCAGAAATAAACACAACTAACACGGGAATGAAAACCGTTTCTCTCTCTGCGTCTGTGTTTGTTTGATCTATATATGATTTATGTTATATAACATTTCATGAGCTTATGCATTTTAGTCTCGCATGAGAGAGAGAGAGAGAGAGAGAGAGAGAGAGAGAGAGAGGTGTATACATCCTAGTGTAACCTGCATAGAAGTGTGAAGTATAGCTAGCGGTAATAGGTCTCTATTTATGGCATATTATGATTAATGATACAAAAGACAAACGATATAAGATCATTTAATACAACTTGTCCACAGTATAGAAAACATGCATCACACACAAGTAATACTAGAAAAGTATTAACATTTAGTAATGTTGTGGTATATTATGAAGACGTACTGTCTCGAGTTCGGCACGAGTGATTCTCTTGCAGGTATCGTGACGCATCCCTCCGGATACAGGCCTACATTCCAAATACAAGGGAATTAAGAGTGACCTTTAGTAATCTTGATGCAGACCGGCTGCTGTAAGGCCCGAAAGTATTGCTCTTAGACGATCTGGCCTCTCTGGATGAGGATGGGGTTTCGGTTGCTCCTGTAACCATGTTCATTTAATAAGCAGACTCAAACTACATTAACAAACTCTTACATCGCAATGTAAGAGCATTCGTTCATCATAACCCACTGCGGTTCTGTTCACCATAACCCGCTTCACAGGCTTCGCATCGTTTTCTGAAACACCAGTTGCTCGATTAAACTAGAGGAAATGCAGTTTTAAAACGTATATTTAAATAGTGCATATATCTAAGATATACTTATACATTATACAGTAGGATTCAATGTAATGATATGAACCATGGAATGCAGGTTATAAACATGTCGTCTAAATAAAATGTGGTATGTTTTAAATAAGTTCGAGTTAAAAATACAAGTTATTGAAGTTTGTTCGATCAGAATGAGATATTTTACCGGTGTTCCCAACTGGGTATAAGGCAGGAGCGAAGTGACCTTGTTTCAGAATCCCGGAGTCCCGGTGTTCTCCGCATAACTATATAGAAAATGCATGAGGACAAAAAGAGGAAATGCAACCGGCGAGCTTACCCTGCAATGAGTATTTTTCGGCATTGTACAGTTGATACAGAACCATTTCTGTGCCTCAATCTTATCCGGCTTCCAATCCTCGTCTTCATCCTCATCTTCGTCCCAATCCCTATGCATAAAATCTTCATACAGCTGCTCGCTTGGAGACAAGAAATTCGACTCACGAACACGATCATCGATCTGCATCTCACCCAAGCTCACACCTTTCGTGGAATCCGTAGGACTGCAGCTCGCGCCGTTATTGAATCGATCGCTGTCCATGTCCAGCGCCATAGCCTTCCCGCTTCCTCTTCGCCTTTACTAATAAAACTGATAACCCTAATCTCCCGTGCCCAAATTATGTACTAAACTACTGGTCCTAAACTTGACGTGGCCACATGGCCCAAGTACGTTTGAATTTTGAATTCCAATTCAAATATTTCCGTCCGGAACTATCACGCACACACACACACAAATCTCAGGTGACAATGACAAATTATCATTGTTAAAACATGTTCCGTATTGTAAATGCGGCTAAATGCACAGTTTATATATATATATATATATATATATATATATATATAATATATTATATATATTATATATATATATATATATATATATATATATATATATAAAGGTCTATATGAATAAATTGTTACTGTATATTTATAGGCAAACTTCTATTATCAAGTTTATTATAAAATAAAAAAATTATTTATATAAGAACTTATACTTAATAAAACTTTAAAAATAAAACTATATTGATGTTCTTGCTTTTAATATAAAGATATTTTTAATAAAAGTGTGATGTTAAATAATTTTGCAAGCTTTTATGTGTTATTACATAAATTAAACATCTCAAAATGGTAAAATCATTCTTTTATCAACATACTTTTAAGTCTTCATTTGTGTTATCATAGTTATAGTCTTTCTATTATGCTTTTAAACTCTAATATAATCACATTTTGGAAATAGATTATTTTGAATATTATGATCATAATCTTTCATTTTATTTCAAATTTACTTCATTGAATTAATTTCAAATATAAATTTTAATTATCATTATGGACTTCAAATACTTCTATAATAATAATAAAATACATTAATCATTGCTTTTAGTATAATACATATGCACAAAGAGGTGTAATTAAAATTGTCTAAAGTTCTTTATGTGATGGATCTTCGGAATATATTAAGTTAATGTTAATATCATAATAACCTTAAGAATGAATATTTTATGTCAAAATAGAAAAGAATATGTTGATTGGTTTTACTCAATTTGGTTTGATCTTTTAAACCATAATTTGAAATTTACTAAACATATTTGAAATATCTAAGAATATTTTAAAATATTTAATAAAAAAACATATAAGCATAAAAGAATAAATAATCCATGTATCAATGTTCCAATTCTAAATTGTATAATGGTCACGAAGTGTTAAACCTTTGACAAGTAAGGTAAATATGTGATTATTAATTTTTTAACAAAATTTATGATTTGGGGGTAATGAATTTCATGAGAGTTTGAATTATCTTATATATACTATCCATTATATATATTTGCATATGCATAATGTCATTTGTCAATACATATATAATATTATAATGATATATATTTATACAAATAATGCAACACACACACACACAAACACATATATTGAGCATGATACTCTATAATTCTTCACTTTTTACCTATTGTGTATTGCATTGTTATTTTTCTTTTCTGTATTTGTACCATACTCTCGAGAGTTCACTATACAAGGTAGTGTAAAGTATTTATATGCACATTGAAGGTTTTTTACTTATTAAAAAGTATGGTATGGAGTACTGTAGGGTGTATAAAATTATATATGTGGGTATGATATCCTAGGAGGTGTACAATATTGTTATGTAAGGTATAATATTGAATAGGCATAGATAATTCAAGAAAATTTGGACATGACATATAGATTTTACAAGTTAATTTATTGTTAATGTGAGAATGAATACTATTATTATTTTTTAAATTTTTATTTTTTCTCTTTATATAGCTTTAAATAAATGTATAATTAATTTTTTTTAATATAAATTCCATATGAAGTATCGTAAGGGTATACTTTCGATAAACTTATACTTGGTATGTAAGGGATTTAATAATTTAGTAACAAATGCAAATGACATATATAATATTATATAAGTGAACATAGACCATACTTTAATATTTTATATTATTATTATTATGTCGTTGTTGTTATTATATAGACTCTTTTATAATTATTTATGCATTATTTAATAATAACTATAAATATAATATGTAATTAATCATATTCTTTTACAACAATATTTATATATACATATATACATGTAAATGAAACTCAATTATTTAAGAAAATTACCAATAAATATAAAGATATACACAAATTATACATGTGCATATCCTTGCCCTAAGATTTGATATGTTAATAGTTTATAAACTATTAACTTACTAAGACACAAGGGAAACAATGCAAAAACATTCGTAAAAATTGACTTGCACCTCATGTGTAAATGTTGTAGCTTAAATATTATCAATATAATCACTTATTCTTTTTGAATAAACGGTTTAATACTTATGTATTTCGCTTTATTGAATATAATCATTTTTATATGGTGTATTTAATATGTATGTCATGTGCAACATGTTTATCTAAGTCAAGTGGTTGTGAATAATTATTTTTGACTTGCTAGTCATTGAAAACTAAATTTTTATTTAATATGAGCACACCAGGTTTTGTTGTAAGGATTGATGGTCACAATTAGGAGTCAAAATAAGAATATAATCACAAAATAAAAAAACTCTAAAAGTAAGAGGAAACATAATAGATCAACCAAAGTTATAATTCCCTCTCAAGAAAGAATTCTTTAAGTTCCTACATTACATAGATTTCAACAATTTTAATCTTCAAGCTTTTCTCAAATAGTATTATCTTCTTTAATTTAATTTGTCGATTGTTGTTGTTTTGCCAAATTAAGTCAAGGTATTCCATTTCATTTGTCCACTTGGTATTTAAATTAGTGGCTTTTTAACATGCACAACTTCACTTGAATAGAACACAAACTAGTATAGACTCTTAACGACCTGTGAAGCATGTAACAAAAAGCTTCTTATGCTTATTAAAGACTCAACTAGAAGCAATAATAGTTAAATGTGTGATATCTTTAAAGTAGGAGTAAAACAACATATTTCAACACCCTTTTTACTAAAGAACCTTATACAAGACAATTGCGTTCAAAGAAGATGAAACCCCAATGGTGGACATTGTGAAGGAGTGGGATAGCAATGAATTATTAAAGTTCTTTTGTATAAAATTTTTAAAGTTATTCAACCTTGTGTAAAAGATCTAATATAAAAAAAATTTAATCTCATATGAAAACACACATGTATTTATAAAATCCAATTATTTCTACCATGAAGTTTGAAAATGTCACACTAATTTTTTGTAAGGTTAGAGATAGAAAAGAGCTTACAATACCAGCCACCAAAATGTTCATTAGCAAAAATATGCTACTCACGTGTTTGTATGGTAATTTTTGAAACAATTATTAAAAAAGAAAATGACGAGCCAATTACTTATTAATGGCAATTGTGTGGCTTTTTGAATAAGTAAGGGGGATAATTACTGTAAACAAGATTTAAAACAAGCTAATTAGTGAAGAATCATTAGATATGAGTTGTTAAATGTATGAAATGTGTTTGTGTATGATATATTTCCTTATGTATGTGGTATGCTTAATGCATATACTTTATATTAGAGTGTATGTAATCAATTTTGTACTAGTATTGAACATAGATGTAAATAAATAACATAAGTAAAATTGTTATTTTAATGTAAAATTTATGATATAATTTAGCTCCTTATTTGTGTATGCAGCTCATCAAAGTTGCTCATGAGTGTGAAATGTTAAGCTTAAACATTGAACATGATAGTGGAGATCCAAAAATACAAACTCTACATGATGCATTTTGTATAGGTGGACATTCGTATAAGTGAAATGAACTATTTATTTAAATAAACATGTTTTAATAACTATTAATTTGTGCATTTTATAATTAAAAAATTATATTTTAAAATGAACTTGATTAATAATTTAATAAAATATTATAATTTTAAAAAAATATATTCTATTTAGAATAAACATGGTAAATTCCATACTGACTTTTATGCATATGTGGTAATAAATGTGATGTGGCAAATATAATTGCTTTTGTACATCCTATTTAAAGAAATGAAATGAAACAATAAAATTTATAACATTATACTATAGTTTCTAAAAGAATGAACTATGTAATAAAAATAAATAAAATATTAGCATTTCCAACTACATCATTCCACTATAACAAGTAACTTAGTATATCTTCATGTAAAAACTTAATAAAGTTTTGTACCAAGTTAATAACCAATTATATTTTCATTTAATTTAGTATTTTATATAAATTAACTTATTTAGTAGACAAAGTGACTATTTTGGGTTCCTAAGCACTTGAAAATCAATAATGTTGAATAAAACATGTATGTTCTTTAATTTTTTGGTGTCAAATTATAATTAAACTTAAAGGTAATTATTTACCATTCATCAAATTAATAAATAATTGTATATGGGGTGACAAAGTGGCAACCTTTTTCTTGTTAAAAATATTGATCTTGAATTTCTTAAATGTCACGTGAAGAAGACGAAGGTGAAGGAGGAGATGAGGTGAAAAAATAGAGTGCACACCTTGCACGTTCAAATTAAATTTACCAATTCGAGTGGCGAAGACCCAAAATAACTAAAGAATCATCGATATAAGAGATGAGTTTACCAATAATTCAAGTAACGAAAGATTCAAAATAACTTGAGAATTAAATGTTATATTAAAAAAAATATCACACTGTCACAAAAACCCCAAAATGATCCGAATCTTTTAAATGGATTTTTGCTCATTAGTTCCCAAACAAAACAAGAATGTGGACTAAAATGGACTAAATCAAAATTAATAGGATTTTTGGAATAGCTTTTTCAAATAAGAATTTACAATCTTAGGGTTTTATATGAAAAGTTGTTAATTTAAATAAACTTTTTAATAAATTCAAAGGTTATCAAAATTTAAGTTAAAACAATATAAATATTAAGTACTAAATGTTAATTATAAGCATATAAGTTTGTTAGAGTTTTAACCCGGAGGGTTACACGTGGCTGCCAAGTGGCCTTTCGGCGTCAATTCCCTGTGTGAGCAACGCTAAGTCTTCCAAGATAACCCTAAAATTTAACTCAAATGCCTAGTTAACAGAAGACTTAGAGTCCTACCCTAAGTCCCTTGAATGACCATCCTCGAACCCTAGAGTATAGCCGAGTAGACTTTAGGATCCTATCCCAGTAGACATAAATAGGCTCATGCCCTAACTCCACAAAGGAGATGTGTCTCACACATGCCCCATGACAAAGCTAAGGCATCATCACTTATCCCTTGAGGAATCACCCTTATCCGGGAGTACCCCCCTTTAGGACAACAAGGGTACCCTGAAACATGATTAACCCTAGGGTTTGAGTGGCCAAGCTAATACCTAGACCTAGGGCTAGTATTAGTGAAGACATGAGTGTGCACCATTGGCAAACACGAGTGTTCTGCTAAGCAAACTCCCTAAGGCTAGGTTTGCATAACTCTAAATACGTGACTTGCAAGTGCTTCACGAATGTCTTTTACTAATAAGCTTAGGTTGTTCAACCCTGGATTTTTAAGGAGAACACCCCTAGCCAGGTGTGACAAAGACACCTAGTTATGAGACCTAACCTCCTCGGCCGATGCACAAGGCTTAGCACCCTAGTGTGAGCATATGAATGCCTTTTGCCAGAGTATCCAACCCCTTAGCGGCAAACTCAAAAAACAACCCAAAGGGCATGCCTCAGGCATTGTATGTGTGACGTCTCCAGTGTCACATCTCCATGTGACACTGCATTCCACGATGTGGGTTATCATGCCATAGCCTTAGATTTAAGAGTTGCAAAAGTGCCACAAACATAACTCTTAATGCAACTCTAGAACTCTTAGTGAATAACTAGGTAACGTGAACCTGTCAAATAAATCCCACACCCACAGTTGGACAAGGACACGAATATGCCTTGCTTGGCCGTGAGTGCTACACCAAGCTTGATGTGAGGAGGAGGCTGGAGACAAGCCTCAACCTCTGCCTCTTGAAATGTGCATTTCGACAAGACTTTTAAGCATGAATTCGTCAACGTTAAGGGTAAGTTCCCTGAAGGTGGAATGTACCTTGTTATTTGGAAGTTAGGGCGGCACAACAGAGGGTTGTGCCTTGATGACACAAGCTAGAGCTGGCATTGGGAGAAAGTAAACAAGCTCAATCATGAACCCAGGAACCCTCACTCCTTTATACTACCTTATTTATTGATAGAGCTCCCCCCGTTTTCCTATTTACATAAGTGGGCTGGCACAGAATCTCATTCCCAGAGGAAATTTACTTAGTGAGTTAATTAATGACTCATTAACCCCTAAACCTTAACCTAAGGGGTTTAAGGCAACCCTAGGGTTAGGTCAACCTAAGGGTGTTTCTACCCATATCCGAGGTACTACCCAAAAACCTAATTGAGGCACGGAAAACCAGGGTAAGAATTTTCTAAATAGAAGCTAGCTTCGCCAAAGTTTCTTGCAAATACATAATGACACCCGGCCGGACTCACTAAATATCTAAGTGCACTAAGTGGCCTATTTTTTCTACACATAGGGCTTTTCAACTAGTATAATAGGTAACAACAGTCAACGTCCAAAGTAAAAGGGGAGTCGTAGTAGAAACTATGACATAAGTTTTAATAAATTTAAACTTTAAAACTATTATTGAAAATTATGTATTTTTACTCAATTATATAATAACTTAGTATATATGAACATTATAACTAAAATGAGAATGATATATAAAAATGGGAATATAAAAAAAATTTAATTAGTACTTACATGTTATTTATTAATATTTTAAACATACATTTTTAAAGAATATTCTTTCTTTAAATATATTATTTTAAAAATATTTTTTAATATTAAAAAATACTAATTAAATAATTAAATTATTAATTATTAAGAAATGGGACTATAGACATAGTTACAATGTTCATATATGGAAATTAGATTTCTTATCTATCACTAGTCATAAAATGATTAGTTTATTCATTTAAAAATATTTGATTAATGACATAAAACTAATAATATGTTCAAATTAGTTTACTTTATATAGGAGAATTATTCTGTTTTATATTTAAAAAATAAGTAATTCTAGTAATTTTATTTGTTAATTTCATATACTAAAATTATCAGTTTTCATTGAAATAAGACAATAGTTTAAATAGCTATAACATATTAATTTCTTAATAAAATTATAGTGTTTATTGAAATATATTTTGTTTGGAATATATTAATAAAAGAACTATATGTTTTGTTGAAATTATGTATTTTCTTACTTTTAAATTGTGTAAAATATCATTGTCTACAAACATTAGACACATGGAATTATATCATTGTTCAATTAAGACCACATACAACCCTTGTGAAAAACCAGTAGTATATATCCTAATAATTTTATGTTAAAAGTAAGGTATAAAAATTTGAGTATAAGTTATCCAGTTGGTTTTGAGAGCTAGAAAATTTGCCAATGTAGTGCTTGAGCATGAACCATATTTATTATCATTTACTTCTTCATACATGTGACACATGCAAACTAATTTGAAATTTTAAGTGCAAATCCTTTTAACAACTTAATTAATTTCTGATTCACTTGAAAAGGAAGTCATGAAATCTCAATATTATTTTACATTTTAAAACAAAGAAAGCTAAAGTAAAAGTAAAACTTATTGTCTCCAATTTCATCCATGTGTGCAGGGTTTTATTATTTTGCATGTTCTTGATTAGTTGGTTCAATAACTTGTTCAGTCTTGAATGGAGAAAAAAGCCATATCTACAATGAAAACTTGATTAACCACAAGCCATTTATCCTTACCTAAATCTCTATACTATGTGCATTGCATGGTCTAATTATGAGCATCTATATATCCTCACAACCTGTAATAGCACTTGTGTCTCCACACCATCATATTCCTCTACTATCATGAAACTTATGCGGCAAATCCTACCAACCTTTATAGTTGATAGAGTGCCATGTAAAATAGATACATTAAAGAAACCATAAAACATGTAAAAATGTCATGTAACATATATGTGTTAAAAGTGTGTAAAAAACCTCAGCTTTACTTACATCTTTTAGATGTTGATGTCTCTTAGATGTAGATGTTTAATCATATGTTTTCTTAGTGTTTTATTTCTTCTGTATAACATGATTGTATCCTCTTCATCTTTAAATACCATTTTTTGTTAATTGAGTGATAAGTAAGCTTTTGGTCATTCTAGCTCATCATGTGAATAATAATACAGCTATTACATATCACGACTCAATACAGGATATAGGATTCCGAATACAGGATACGGGTTGCAGGATATTCCTACAGGGATTCCAGATACAAGATACGGTTGTAGGATATTCCTACAAGATATGCTACAGGATATACTTAGAGGATAAGGGACATGTGGATTCATTTTAGCCTCTGCATGTATGCAGCCACTTTTACATGCATGCAACCACTTTTAGCAATCATGCCTAGATTAGCTCTTGGAGTTGTGAGCATAAAAGCTCCGACCTAATTGTTGTACAATAGTTACTATCAACACCAGTCTTACTACGATCAATCTTGTCTTGTCTCGTTCTTGTCCTACTCCTTGCTTCTTGTTCTCTCCTTGTCTCGCTCCTGGATCCTATCCTGCTCTTGTTTACTCTTGAATTCTGTCTTGTTCTTGGATTTTATCCTGCGCCTTCCTGTCTTGCTCCCGAATCCTATCCTGTTTCTGTCTTGCTCCTAGATCCTGTCCTGCGCCTTTCTGTCTTGCTCCCGGATCCTATCCTGTTCCTGTCTTGCTCCTGGATCCTGTCCTGCGCCTTCCTGTCTTGCTTCCGGATCCTATCCTGTTCCTATCTTGCTCATGGATCATGTCTTGTGCTTGGTCTTGCTCTTGAGTTCCTAGTTCATGTCCTACTTTTTGTCATGCTCCTGAGTTAAGCCTTTTTGTTCTTGGAATCCTGCTCTCTTCATAGTTCCTGGATCATGGCTTGACATTACAAATATTTATATTTAATACATTACATGTTGATATGAATCTGTACATGAATATGTTTATGTGTGTGTGAAAGAGTGTATGTGTGAGAGTGTGTATATGTGTGTGTTGCATGGTGTGTGTGCGAGAGTGGATGTTTGTGAGAGAGTGGATGTGTGTCTACATGTGTGTTGTATGTTGTCTATGTTTGTAAATCATGAATAAGCCTTTCATGTTTTGGATACTTCTTAGGAAAGGGAGGTTGCATTTCTTTCCATTATCAATGAGCATATTCAGCTTGATCATTATCTTCAGTGGAGGTTCATTTGTTTCCTCCATAATTTGTAGCACTATAGCAGTTTCTACAATAAACTCATGCCAATCTGCCAAACTAAATGCAAAGTGACATCATATACCTTATGCTTCAAAACTACACCCACTAGTAGATCTATGGGAGGGTTGGCCATTTTTCGTGTAATCAATTTGTGTTCACGAGTGGACTTATGATTTATTTAAGTTAACTAGTGAATTTAAGTAATTGAACATCATATTCTTATATTTACTAGGTTAATTATAATTAAATACAAGTGAACAACTGATAGAAAATTTAATTTGAGTGCGTAAAATGTTAAAATAGCACCATATATTATAATCCTCATGACTTACAGTAATAAACATTAAAGTTTGTTAAATCGATCTTTAAACATCTTTACAACCTTAACACATGTCAAACTTGTTTGATAAATGTGAGTGTCATTGTTTTCATCATGTGACAAACTTATCAAATACATAAATTAAAGATGCTTGCATGCATACATAACACTGTCTCTCTTTTCATAAAATCTTCACAGTTGCACTTTGGTATTTGTTTAATATTGATAGTGTAGAAATGATCCTCAATAGTGGTAGATTGCACCTTGTAAGTCCAAGATATGCGACTTACCTTTTGTTGTATTTCAACATTGGTCACCATTTCTCTTATCTCTACAATTCATTATTTAGTTAATTTAGACACATTGGACCCCTAAGGCACTTGCATTGTGGATGTGCGTTCAAGTCCATTATAGTTTCTTGTGTAGGTGGGTATGGAATGTCTCCAAAACCCATGTGAAAACTACTCAACAAGTCTCATCAACTCCTTGTCAGACTAGTCCCTTTTGTTCACATGCCACATAACCAAAAAGTTTGTTTGTCATAGTTCTAACTTGGTGGGTTGACACTACCTGGATAAAGATTGTGGGATATGTGGGTAAAAGACTCAAGTGTCATCATGACTAGGAGCCCTCTCATAAACACCAATTAGCCCTTTGCCTAATTGGCTTAAGGGGAGAGGAAAGGTTATTACATGATGACCCAATTACGCTTAAGTCTTTTGCCCACATATCCCACAATCTTTACCCATGTAGTGTCAACCCACTAGGTTATAACTATGACATCGTCGGCTTGGTTGTAGATGCTTGCCAGTGTTCTTAGCTTGTGCCAAGATTAAGCAATGACTTCATATTAATAATGTACGATGGACTATGTTTATTGATTTGAAAGTGTACAGCGTTTTGTCTCAAACATGAGTGATAAATCACTAATGATGAGTAAAATTGACACCACCAAAAGTTGAAGGTTGATAATTATTTAAAGATTGATAATTCTTTCTACAAGCATGTCCGACATTTGAACCATATAAGTAAATCCAAACCCATTTTTTGTGACTGCCAAATATGCATTCCTTGTAAAAGCTTGAAAACTAATGGTGAACAAACTGCCTAGGCTACTCTAATGTAAGCTTATATGTTTCCACAACCTACATCTTTACCAACACATTTGCATTAGTTTTAGGACTAAGTCTTCAAATAGCCAATTAGTTTCTTTACACTTTCTACTCCTTAACTAAGGTGGGTGGCTCTGTTGGTGGAACAAGCCCATTCTCTCTTCTCATTTCTATTGGTGAAACACTTTCATTTTCTTAGCATCAACTTGCATCGTCAGTCAAGTCGATAGTTTCTATAGAGGATCATTTATATCTTGGTGCTATTTGGAAATTAAACTCCTAGTCTCCAAGCATTATTCTTAGTTGCCACTAGTTCAAACTCACACCATTTTAGGACGTACTGTTATGTCATCTCTAAGATGGGTTCTTCCATGTGATACTCCATTGATGTGCCAGTGACAACCTTTTGCACAACTTGGTGAAACCTTTTTGGACATCCTCCCTTCAATTGTTTAATGGTCAACCATGTTCCAATGTACCTCCCCTTCTAAAATGCAACTATCTTAAAGGATTGTTCCAAAGCATGTAATATATTAGTAACACAAGCATCATATAACTTAAATGGGCCACAACTAACTTTTGAAGCTAACCAACTCTAATGTTTACTTTTCAAAAGGTTTACTATCAATGCATAAGCAACATCGCCAAGAGTAAGATTTTGTGGTATTTATAAAAAAGTATATTAATGTGTTTTTTTTTTTTTTTTTTTTCTTTTGAGGGGTGATTGGTGAATTCTAACGTACCACCATCCTAACTAGCACTCAAGTTGTGGTAAATTTATAATGTTTACATTTTCTCTCTCAACTACAATGGATTTCATTACATCATCATGTGCTTCAACTTTCTCCATAGTTGGAGTTAGAACCCACTCCCAATAGATCATCTTATGCTCAATTTGAAAATCTAATATGTTCATTAAAACTTTGAATCTAATAAAAAAAACACATGTCCTACACATCTATTATTGCTGTCTAGTTTGTGTTAACTACATTTACTGAGAATCCTCTAAAATTGGGTTGTTTTCTAGTATGTTTGACCACAACCTTGTTAAGTGAGTTTTTCACTTGTGCAACGTGATCTTGCATTTTGAATTTATCAACAACGATGGTTAAGTTGCACCTTAATTTTTTAGAAAATGCATAAATAATATATAATACTCACTTGGGATTGTAAATATGTGTTGCTATAGTAACCCATTCCTTCATGCAATAGACATGGTCGAAATGAATTAAACAATTTGCAAAATCACCATCCCTTAACATATCCATCCTCTTAACGAGATCGACACATGAAGTTGATCCCCACATGGACATCTTGAATATGTAACACCATTGTTTTGACATTGTTGAGTTGATCATGAAATAGACTACCATGTATGTGTTCATAAGGGCATTTGAACTTCAAATTTAGAACAAACTGATCTTTTAAAATCTTTTACCCAATATTTAATCCTAAGAAGAAATGATGAGTATCAATAACCACAAAAAAAGAAAGGTACAGTACCTTTGTGTTGTAATAGGTTGGAGAGAATGTATCAATTCAATAAATTGATTATCTGTTAGAAAAGAATCATTATTGAGGAGGATATCCATTGCATGTTCCTTGTAAATCACTTTTAAATATACTTGAAGGTGGTAAATATACTCTTTATTGCAATATTTACAGCTGCGGCTTTCATTTTTCTTAGAGACTTTCTGTCGACAACTTGATCTAATGAATGATCATGTAAATCAATGTGTATAGCTACTCTTCCAAAAGATAACATGAGTTGATTTGAAATAGTATTACTTTATTAAACATGACTTCATGCAAATAAGAACACTCTTACACAATTGACACTTGGTACCACTGACCAACTGTCTAACAAATGGAGATTTCCTAGTTGCTCCATCGAACTTAGTGTCATTGATTCCTCTATTTGTGTTGCATATTAAATCATTATATTGTAAATGTCACACTTTGCCAATGAGTATGTGCTCATGTATCCGCCAATGGTTTTCATTTGCAACGGACACCAATTGTGAACATCGAGTCAAGTCTCCATTCCTTGGTGATAGCCATTATGCTCCTGTGAGAATGATTTATATATATAAGCGAAATGCAAGCTTTAAAGATTGTAATTGCAATGATTATGTTGTAATCAATAGCTTGACAATGATAGGCATCATTGAATATATGACAAATAGAATTACAATATTTTCAAAAAAAAATCAATTTAATATTTTCAATTTATTAATTCTTATTAATCAATGATAAGTGGATAGGATTATTATCATGTATTGGAATTACTTGATAATGGTTATAGTGATCCTATTCCTTTTGATTAATTAGGATTTAGAAATGATTAAAAATAAAAAATATTTTAAAATGTGTATATTTTATTTATTTTACCCATCAAAATAATATTCTTGTTAGAGCTATTTAGTCAATCATCTGTCTTACATGTCTTAGTCAACTGCCACATGTCACTGCCCTTTGGCACTATAAATAGAGGACACGGGGAGTCCTACATCTCTGCGTTAATGCAGCTCTAGCAAGTTCTTCATAGAGTAGTAAGTCATTGCTTATATTTTAACTTTTCTCTTAATTATTTACATTTATTTTCTTTAATTAGACAACATTCCCTCTTTCCATGTATTTCTCACTCTAATTTGCTTTTTTTTTCTCTTTCGCACTTCCATATTGGCGAGGATTCATTATTAATTATATTTGTAAGGATTCGAGTCTTTGAACTCATTCAAATCCTATTTTCTTGAAGATATATTTCCTATTTTTTTTCTCTTTACACACTCTTTTATCTTTTCGGCATATGAACATCAATATGGAAATTGAATCGCATTGTTGTAAAACTTCTCATTGTTGCTTTGCTCAATTCAATAACAACATATGGCCAAAAGAGAAAAAAAGATATGTATTTTATTTGTCTTTTTGTTATTGGATCTAGCTTATTTTTGTTTCACTCTCGCATGTTTTTTTTGCAAAGGGGTTTGCTAGCAAACCCAATAGGTGTTTCAATATGAGGACAAAATTGTTGATTATTCTGGGCAATGATTCAAGCTCAAGTCAGCAACAAATTATGAAAGGTACATTGCATTCTTTTTTCAATCTATTTTTTAAGCTTGCACTCTTGCTAAAGGTTTATCTTGGAATTACCATGTCATTTACCAAAGAGATCACGAGCTCATTAGGAATGATGGTGCCATTGAACTTGTTCTTCAAGGATATAGCAATAACATGTACATTATTCCAAATGTTTTGAATAATTGAATGCTTGTGATTGTACCTTTTGGAGCAGAGTACAAGAGTGCTCATTGAAGTCAATGTAGCTCTTGCTAGAGTTATATGCCCCACATCATGTTGTGGTTGTTAATTTTACTATCAATATGGGAAGTATGGTTGCAGCTTGTGCAAGAGAACGACTAGTATGTGGTATCAAAAGGGCAAATTCACTAGTATTTAGGATCCTCGAAGACCTAAAATAAAGACTAATCACTGATAATTGAAACTAGTGATTTATAAATTTAATTCGATCTCATTATACAAATTTATCTAGTAATTTTGATTTTCATAAGAAGAATTCAATAGACGTTCTCACTAATGTCGTTTATTAAACAAACATTTTAAATTGCCAGACTATGCTGAAGAAGCAAGAAGACAAACTAAGTTTCATGATGTATTTTGTCAGAGTTTTTACATGGTGCCACAAAGGCAGCTTGCCAGGTGCCAACCTTGAAATCCCCTCTCTGAAAACTCCCACGAAATCTGGTAAAATAACCCATATTAAGAACCCAAGTCTTAGGAACTCAAACCCCTAATTGACTAAGTCCACGAATGAGACTCACCTTGTGAATCAGGATACACGGACTAGTCGAGCCTTAGGTGTCGTTCCTAGCTTGGTGTGGTTAAGGCGGCCGGAGCAAGGCCTCAACCACTAGTTTTGTAGAACGTGAACTTGGCAATGCCTTTGAGCTTGTGAGTAGGTTTTCGGACCAAGAAATCTGACTAACTCCTTGGAAATGACGTGCCCCTATTAGATCCTACCAACGATAAGGATAGTCTAACCCTAGGGTGGGTTGTAGCCCTGTTATGTGGAAGTTTGGGCGGCACAATGGAGGGTTGCACCTTAATGAGACAAGCTTAGCTTGCACAAGTAGGAGGTTAACGAGCTCTCTTTTGAAACCAAGAAGTCACTACATATACTCTACCTTATTTATGTGACGGATGCCCCCCCCTGTTTACCTAAGTGAGTAAGTGGGCTGGCACGGAAATGCCAGCCCTTAGAGAAAACGGTTGTCCTAACCTAACCCTAAACCTAACCCCTAGGGGGGGGGGTATTAGGGCAACCCTAGGGTTAGGTCAACCCTCTTTTTAACAAGCATATTTAACGGAAAACTTATTTTTGTAACATCAAACTGGGGGAGAGTTTTTTAGAGGGTACTACCTTCGCCTAGAGTTTCTCGAGGTACCTAGTGACAGCCGGCCGGACTACCCCTAAATACCTAAGTGCACTAAGCGGGGCTGTTTCTCACTACAACTAGGGTTCGCCACACAACTCGGTAGGTAACAACAGTCAAACCCCAAAGTAAAGGGTCGAGTCATAGTAAAAACTATGACACACTCCCCGCCTTTGAAATGTCAACGTCCTCGTTGACGTCTAACTCCAAGACTAGACTAGGTTAGAAAAATTAACTGAAAACTAACGCTAATCACTCTATGCGGAGTCAGCAAAAAGTTCACAAGTTTTATTACCCCCCTTGCATTACGCGAAGCCAAGTACTTCAGAACCGTCGTTCACTGAGCGAAACTCAGCTGCCGGAGGCACCACCTGCGACAAGAAGTCACTTGGAGACCTTTTGCACGTCTGCAAAGTCTGTCACCCGACACAGACAACAAGTTAGTTAATTTCTTTAAGTTAACTAGAATTTATATTGGAGGCCTCTAGTTAAGGTTGTTGTCGGCCCCTAGGTTAATAAGAAATAAGTTCACTTTATTTCTATCATCATTACTAACAGTTTGAGACCTTGCCTCAAACTCCTTCACTATCTCCATCGCGTTCTGTAGATTATCCAATGGTTCCCATGTCGACTCGCATGCCGGGTAACCCTTCCACTTAACAAGATATTCTCGTTTACGTTTTCGCGTCCCTCGGCGTTTAATATCCTTTGCATCCAAAATCGACTCAACTTCGAACTCCTTCATATCGCCGACCAGCTCAGGAAGCGGACGTAAGCTTTCATATCTCTGCGGATGTTTCTCATCCTTGTGGAATGGCTCGAGTAAATTGACATGAAACACATTGTGTATTGTTCCCAACTCCGGAGGAAGATCTAACTCATAAGCCACTTTCCCTACTTGCTTCACCACCTTGTATGGACCTATGTAGTGCGATAGAAACTTCCTCGAAAGAGTGTTGGAACCTTCAGGTTTTTGGTACTCAACAATACCATATCCCCAACCTGATACTCTACATCCCGCCGATGCTTATCGTACTGCTGACGATACCTTTCCTGTGCTGCAGCCATCGCTTGACGAGCAGCTTCCCATGTCGATACAATTGTCCCGTGAACTCTGCTACAGATGGAACTCGATTGCTATCGTCTTTCGGTAACACCATACTCTGAGGAATACCACCCTTATTCCCAGTTAACACTTCCATCGGGCTACATCCGATTGCAGTGTGTGTCGAGTTATTGTAACATATCTCAGCCATATCAAGTGTTCAGCCCAATCAAGTTGATCACCTTGAACATAGCATCTGAGATAGTCCTCGACTTGTCGGTTCACTCTCGTTTGACCATGTTTGGATGGTAAGCGTACTGAACTTCAGCATCGTACCAAACTGCTTAAACAACGTCCCCAAAACTTCCCGTAAACCGAGGATCCGATCTGAGATCATGGTTTCCGGTAGTCCGCGCACTCTTATGACTTCGTGGAAGAACAACTTCGCTGCTTGAATTGCATTCACTGTCTCTACAGTTGGAATGAAATGAGCAACCTTTGAAAACCGATCGACTACCACCATGAGCGCATTAAAACCACAAGATTTTGGCAATCCCATGATAAAGTCCAAAGTAACACTTTGAAATGGCCGCTCTGGAATCGGTATACACTGCAACTTCCCAGCTCGTTTTTGCGATCGGTTCTCACTTGTTGACATGTGGGGCATGTCTTGACATACTTGGCAACATCGTCTATCATACCCGGCCAATAGAATCCCTGTTTCAACAAAGCCAACGTCTTATGCCTTCCACCATGTCCTGCCAAAGGAACGTCGTGATGCTCTCTTAACAGCCTCTCCCTCCATGTCCTTCTGGAACATAGAGTCTCTTTTCTTTATAATAAAGAACTCCATCTCGTACCGCAAAATGGCCTGTTTGAGTGCATCCATTCGACTTTCTATTCCTGCTGGAATATTACCATCTCTTCGTAATGATGAACTTGTTTCCTCTTTGCCACCAGGCTCAAAGCCTCCTTAGCAAACTTGTCCTGAGGATACGCCGTCACAAATTCATCCACCAAAGTTGACATGGGTGCTGACATAATCGAAGATGACTGAGTGCATCAGCTACCACATTGTCCTTTCCCGCTTTGTTTGATTTCAGGCTGAAATCGTGCCAACTTCTGCTGCCATCTAGCATACTTCGATAGCTTCGGCTGCGTTTCAAAATACCTTAGAGTTACACTATCTGTCCAAACCACAGTGCCATGACTTGGAAGATAATGACGCCAATACTCCAAGGAAGCAACAATAGCATACATCTCCTTTTCGTGAGTAGGCCATCGAGTTTGCGCGGCATCTAACTTCTTCGAGAAAAAGGACACTGGATGTCCTTTCTGTTGCAATACACCACCAATTGCAAAGTCGGAAGCGTCACATTCTACTTCAAAGGGATCTTCAAAGATGGGCAACTGCAAAACTGGCTCAGAAGAGATAGCCTCTTTGAGTTTGACGAACGCACGTTGGCACTCTGGAGTCCAATGCCATGGAATGTTTTTCGTAAGATCTGTCAATGGGGCCGCTATTTCCGAGTAACCCTTTATGAATCTTCGGTAATACCCTGTCAGACCAAGAAATGATCTAACTTCATGCACATCTTTTAAAGTCATCCACTCGTAATAGCTTGAATTTTCTTTGGGTCCATGGCAACCTCCCCACCTGAGATCAAGTGTCCCAAGAAATCTATCTTGGTTTGACCAAATGCGCACTTGCTTTCTTTAGCATACAACTGGTTCTCTCTCAACCTCTGAAACACTTTTTCTAAGTGTTCCACATGTTCCTCAATTGTCGAACTGAAAATCAGAATGTCATCAATATACACCACTACGAACTCGTCTAGATAGTCTCTAAACACATCATCCATCATTGTGCAAAAAGTTGCTGGAGCATTGCACAACCCGAATGGTAAGACTAGAAACTCAAATGATCCATAACGCGTTCGAAAAGCGGTCTTCTCAATGTCATTCTCTGCTACCCGAATCTGATGGTACCCGATCTCAAGTCTATTCTTGAAAAATACTTTGCTTTTGATAGCCTATCAAATAAGTCGTCCACTCGTGGAAGAGGATACTTATTTTTGATAGTTATCGCGTTCAGCGCTCGATAGTCCACACACATTCGCATCGTACCATCCTTTTTCATTACGAACAAGATAGGTGCACCATATGGCGATCGACTAGGTCGAATGTGTCCTCGACCATCAATTCTGTCAGCTGTCTCTTCAATTCTACTAACTCTTGAGGATTCAACCGATATGGGGCTCTTGCCGGTGGAGACGAACCTGGCAAAATCTCTATCCTGTGGTCCACAACTCGACGTGGAGGTTAACTCGGGCGGCAAGTCTTCTGGCAACACATCCTTAAACATGTTCAAGACTTCCAAAATAGGTTAGGAACAGATTCTTGACCATCTCCTATTTTGACTTCACCAGTATCCAAAACCATTGCAAGAAACACACGTTCCCGATGTCTAACTGCCTTACGCAACTGAGTTAAGGTAAGGAACATAGGATTCCAATCCTTATCAGTTAGCGTTTCCATTTTGAGCGTGGTTTTCTAATGTCCTTCTTTATCTGCTGCAAGCGTGATTCGATTTCTCCAGAACCCCTCATTTCGATTACATGTTTATGGAACCATTCCATACCCAAAACAAAGTCAAACCCCGTCATATTCAAGACAACTAAGTCTAGCTTAGCCTTCCAATCTTTGATTTGGACAGGAACTGCCCTTGCTATATTATTAGTATTTTGAGAACCTTTGCCAAAATTGATCTTTATTTCACACATCTTTATTACATCCAAATTCAATCGACGAGCTAGACTAGTCGATATGAAGTTGTATGTTGCTCCAGTATCGATCATCATTCGGACTCGGTCCCCTCGTATCCTTCCTGTCAAATATAGCAAAGGGTCAGTTTTGTCTTGAATAGCGAATAAGGCAGGTTGTGTCTGGCACAACATTACCTCTTCTGACTCATCTTCCGGATCTTCAAGCGTTTCTGGTTCAGCAACTTCCTCTTCTACCATCGCCTTGAAATGTCCTGATTGTTGTGAGGGTGCCGGACACTCTTTAGCAAAATGACCAGGCTTGTTACAATTATAACATTTCAACCCCGCCTGCGGAACGGGGGAGCAGACTTTGGAGCCGATCCTTTGGCCTGCTGAGGAGGTGGTAACGCCAATGGTTTCCGAAATCCGGTGGGTCTTGATGTGTCCGAAAACTTGGAACTGCCGACAAAGGGACTTGCACTTCGAATTGATGGCGATTGATCTGGTCGCCTATCAAACCTTCTGAACCCAGACTTTGGAGGAAACTTCCTTGGTTTAGGTTTTGCTTCCTCCCCTTTGTACAAGTCTTCTAACGACATGCCATAAGCAACCTTTTGAGCTGCCTCTTGACATTCCCGATAGCTTGTTGGCTTGTACCTTAAGATTTCTTCCGCGTCTTCTCATTCAAGCTAGCATGAAGCAACTTCGAGCTTCATCATCGCTCATATTTGGCACCAATCGCCGTACACTTTCGAATCGATAAACGTGGTCCATAGGACTTCCCCGAACTCCCTGTTGACAAAGTGCCAGGTCAGCACGCAATCGCAAACCGAGATCATCCGGCATATACTGCTTTTTGATCTCCTTTTTCATGTGCTTCCAGCTGTTTCGGTATCCACGTTCACCTTCAACAATTCGCCACCAAGTCTTAGCTTCTTCTTTAAGAAACTGCTTGGCACATGCAACCTTTTCTGTCTTTCTCACGGAAGCAGCCTCGAAATAGCTTTCCATATCATACAACCAGTCATCCAAAACCTTGTAATCCTTTGAACCCATGAAATTCGAAGGCTTTACCGGTTTGAATTTACTGGGACCTCCACCACTACTTCCGTCGAAGAATCTGATTCAGAGGAACCTGACTCTGAGTCATGCTTCTTCTTCTTTTTTGTGTCTGGTTGCGGAACATCTGGCACTGCAGTATTCGTCGGAATCCGAACGGCAACATTATCGATTCGGTCGTTCAACCCCAAACATCCCCTCGAAGTTCGTTTAGGGCATCCATCATTATTTCTCGCCAACCAGGTCGTTGTCTAACTCTAGGGGGTCGACCTGGATCAGCCTCATCCATCTCCTCATTTTGAGCCTCTGCGACAGCCCTCTCTGCCTCAGGCTCTGGTTGCTTTCTTTGCTCATCGTATTGAACCCTAGTTCAACACTCGGAGAATATGCTTGGAATATTCCCAATGTGAAATTGGAAACACCCTGCACAGGTTGTACACCCACACACATCAGCTTAAACTAGCATAAGACTTTCGGACATACCTAGAATCTCACGCCGACTCACTGAGCAAGTGTTCTCCGAAGTTTGACAACTCACAGGATCAAACTCTCTGCGCAGAATACAGACATGTCAACCGAAAGCAATAGAGTATATCAAGAATTTAGAGTTATCTAAACATTGAAACACCCTACACTTAAGGCAGTCCTACTGACCGCAGAGAACTTGCTCCGATACCAATTGTCAGAGTTTTTACCTGGTGCCACAAAGGCGGCTTGCCAGGTGCCAACCCTGGAATCCCCTCTCTGGAAACCCCACGGAATCTGGTAAAATAACCCGTATTAGGAACCCAAGCCTTAGGAACTCAAACCCCTAACTGACTAAGTCCCAGAACGAGACTCACCTTGTGAATCAGGATACACGGACTAGCCGAGCTTTAGGTGTCGTTCCTAGCTTGGCGTGGTTGAGGCGGCCGGAGCAAGGCCTCAACCACTAGTTTGCGGAACGTGAACTCGGGCAATGCTTTGAGCTTGCGAGCAGGTTTTCGGACCAAGGAATCTGACTAACTCCTTGGAAGTGACGTGCCCCTATTTCAAAGGCAAGATCCTGCCAACGATAAGGATAGTCTAACCCTAGGGTGGGTTGTACCCCTGTCGTGTGGAAGTTTGGGCGGCACAAGGAGGGTTGCACCTTGACGACACAAGTCTTACCTTATATGTGACGGACCCCCCCCCCCCCTTGTTTACCTAAATGAGTAAGTGGGCTGGCACGAAATGCCAGCCCTTAGAGAAAATGTTGTCCTAACCTAACCCTAACCTAATCCCCTAGGGGGGGATTAGGGCAACCCTAGGGTGGTCCCTAACCCTTTTTAACAAGCTATATTTAACGGAAAACCTATCTTTGTAACATCAAATTTGGGGGAGAGTTTTCTAGAGGGTAAGTATTACCTTCGCCTAGAGTTTCTCGAGGTACCTAGTGACAGCCGGCCGGACTACCCTAAACACCTAAGTGCACTAAAGGGCTGTTTCTCATTACAACTAGGGTTCGCCACACAACTCGGTAGGTAGCAACAGTCAAACCTCAAAGTAAAGGGTCGAGTCATAGTAAAAACTATGACATGCCATCCTTGTTAATATATAATTTGTGATAAGAACAGGAGTGCATATAGGTTTATCTAAAAAATGAAGTTCCTTAATAATAATATTCTAGAGCGCTCAGTTGCTCTCCTTTAATTTATAAAATTTAAAATCACGAAAAAGAAAAAGTGTCAGGGTATGTTTTATATGGTGGATATTGCTCACAAAAGTTTTTAAAATTCTTCTTTCTAAGGCACGTATTCAAGTAGTTCACTCCTAAATTTAAGGGGTTTGATGCGACTTTGATTGTGATGGATCAATTCTCTAAGATGACTCATTTCCTCTTATGCATTAAGTTTATCAGCATCAAAACTGATGCTTAAAGAGGTTTTTCGATTGTATGGTTTGCCAAATGATATTGTCATCGATCATGGACCTTAGATTGTTGCTAAGATTTGGAAGTGACTACTTAAATTTTTGAACATTGAGCGCAAATTGTCCTCAGCATATCATCCATGGTCAATTTAAATAAATCATTCAAACCTTGGAACAGTACCTTCGGTGCTTTAGCAATTACTATTAAAACAATTGGGTCGAACTCTTGCCCCTTGCAAAATTTGCATACAACAACTTAATGGATGCTTATACAAGTTAGCCACCATATTTTGCAATCCATGGCCAACATCCCTATTGGTCGTTGCACGCTCGTATTAATATTTTAGTCAACCCATCAATAAAAGACCACCTCAACCACCTTTAAGCTATTCATGAGGAATTGACTCATCACCTCCCAAGGTAGCTATTGACCGGCATCATCAAATGGCTCATGTTTTTTAAGTTGGTAATTAGGTCTGGCTCCTTTGATGTAGTTTAAGGACTATCTAACCATGTTAAAAGCTTGATTATTAATGCTTTAGACTATTTTCAATCATCAATAAGGTCAACGAGGTTGCATTCTGTCTTTAACTTTCTCATACCATGAAGTAACACCTGGTCTTTCATGTGTCTGTCCTTAAGTTATACACACTTAGTACCATTCATAATCATATTGTACCACCACTTATTGAGCTCGATGGTGAATCCAAATATGGAATTCACACTACTTTAGACTTTAAGCTTCTTCAAAATAAGCTTTATTACCTTGTTGATTGGGTTAATTACTTTCTTAGTGACCACACTTGGGAGCTTGTAAAGAACTTGGGTAATGTTGAACAAGTCATTACTGCATTCCATGCTTTGTATCTAAACAAGCCTAGATCCTATTCTAGTTCAACTCATGGAACTCGCCACCAAAGTTGGGGATGGCACCAAAATATGTCAAGTGCATGCTAATGTTAGTATATGTCAACATTAGAATATTTCTTTAAAATATTCTAAGATAAGAAACTAATGGTCCAAATTCAAATCAAAAACCAGAAGTTTAAATTTATATCTATAATGGTGGTCCAGGGATGCCAAGTCTTAATATATAAAAGAAGCTAAGGTTAGATTTTCAATCTTCTAGTTCAACATTAGTTGTTGGTTGATCTCTTGTAATACTAAGCAATTAGTATATCTTCTTCTTTTCTTTTTTCATTAAAAGTTTTTGTTCATACTTTGTTATAGGCTTCGACCTTAACAATCAATTGGAGATGCATGGCTATACACATGGAGGTTTTGTCAGGCAAGGATTTGATAATTAACCTTAGTCTATGAGCTTTACACAAGTTCATCCCTAATAAGTGTCACAATTTTTACTATGACTTTTACTTTGTTACCTATTAAACTATGTTGACAAGCCCTAGATATAGTGAGAAGCATCCCCACTTAGTACACTTAAGTGTTTAAAAGTAGTCCGGCTGGTTGTCCTTAGATACCTTAAACAACTCTAAGTGAAGGTAGCACTTACCTTTTAAAAAACTCTTACCCTTGTTTTATGTGTCTTGGTTAGGCTATTAGCTAATTTTGATGAGTTCAGCACATTGGATATGTTTCCCTAATCAAGCATCTTAAACCCCTCAATTAGGGTTTAGGGGTTGATGGATCGTTAAGTTAAAAACTCATTAAGTATATTTCTATTGGAATGATATTCTGTGCTAGCCACTTTACAAAATAAAAAAAATAGGGGAGGGGGGGGGGTGGCTTTGTCATATTTATTAAGTAGGATATATAATGAGAATTCCTAAGTTCATAATTGAGCTCGTTATTCTTTTACCGTTGTAAAATCTATTTTGTGTCATTAAGGCACAACCCTCTATTGTGCCGCATCAACTTCCAGACAATAGGGGTATGTTTTACTTTTGGGGTAATCTACCTTTAATGTTGGTGAATCCACGCCTACAAAGTCTTTTCAGACTGCACATTCCAAGGGTCAGAGGTTGAGGCATGTCTCCAACCTCCTTCTCCACGTCAAGTTAAGAATAACACTCATAATTAAGCAGTGCACATATATGTCCTTGTCCAATTATGGGTGTGGGATCTTGGCTGATATGTTTTATTTACCAAATTCCTAAGGTTCACAGAAAGGTTTTAAAGATGACATTTAAAAACCATGTTTATAACACTTAGTGTAATTCTTAAATTTAAGAGGCTATGGTGTGATAACCCACATCTTAAAAAATAGTGTTACATGAAGATGTGACACTAGACTAGCTAAAGTATGATGTTAAGCTCATGAGACAACCCCAAAAGGCGTATCTCGAGTGTTGTAACGTGTACCATCTGCTCACATTAAGGTGTTAAGCCTTAGTATTCGCTTAAGGGAGGTTAGGTCTCCTACTATTGGCACACTCGACTAAGGGGGGTGTCTTCTTTGTGTGGGACACATCTCCTTGGTGAGGTTAAGACATGAGCCTATTTAGGTCTCCTAGAGTAGCATCTTAAAGTTTACTCGAGTTATCTTCTGAGGTTCAAAGGGTAGTCATTCTATAGGACTTAAGATAGAACCTAAGTTTCATTCTTATTTGAATATGTAAGTCAGACTCTAATGGTTGTCTTAAAAGACTTAATGTTGCTCACGCAGGGTGTAGATGCTAGATGACCATATAACAATTATATAGTAGCCCTTCGGGTTAAAACTCTGACAATAAGAATTAAATATGAAACTGCTCTAATATTAAGGTAAGGTAATTAGTGTTTATGAGAGAGTCCCTAAACATTTTAATACAATGCCACTTGGTTCTTTTATTTCACATATTTCACGAATCTTACTTAGTCAGTTTTTCATCAAATTAAAACTCTACACATAATCCACGACCAACTAACTCAAAATGTTGACCTAATGTGAAATCTTCCTCCAATATTATGGAAGGAAGAGCTGAATCTAACCAGTTCAAGTCACATGGCCATAACATGACTAAGTTTATTGACTCTGATGCGTTAAGATATACATAACTGCCAATGATGTTGAATTGCATAACAAACTCACCAAACAATTTGAAAATCATTATTTGAATTCTCAAACTAAACATAGTTAAACATATACATGCTAATGTTAAATCTTTGCTAATTTGTTGTTTCATTTGAAGTTCGTCCATTCTAACAACGTCAAAACACTCCTAAAATGCATGTTCATCATACTTAACAATCAAATTGAAATGAATGAACTTGAAAAGTTCATGAATGAACTTTTTGAGAAGCCAAAAATGAAGAGGAGAGAGACAACGCTGTGTTTGGACAGCGGCTGCTAGGACATGAAATGTGATCTTTATATCCACTGCCAAGATAAAACTAAGGAAAAAGATAAATGATACAAAAAGAAGTATTATCAGCGAAAACTTATGTAATAAAAAGAAAGACTCCAAATATCTTTATTCCTTCAAAACCTGCTTATATACAGTCTCCTTACGATGTGGCACATATAAACATATATATGTATTTTGATTCAAATAGAACTGTATATACGTTGATTAAATATGTATACTGATGGATGCACCTTAGAATATTCTTAAAAGAATCTTAGAATATTTCAACATGTGTTAATAATAATTTTTCATATTTTAACAATTTAAGGTTTTCACCATTCTACAGTTTTATGAAAAGCTTGTGGAGCACGCAATTGGAATTTATTTATATTTATACATGAACATAACATTTTAAAGCCAAATTAACGTATACTGCTGCCATGATCTATGATTTTACAGACAATGAAGTTTATTTATTTTATGTACAATAATACTACGATTTTATAAAGCTTAAGGAATGGAATTGTTTAGTCTAACTCTAATCATTTCATAATCAAAATGCAATCAAATATATTTTAGAAACCGATACAAAAACGGCATTTCATTCTTTAAATGTAAGAGAGTACTATGAATTATATTCATTCTCGTAAGATATATTTTAGAAACCAATACAGAAACTGCATTTCATTCTTTAAATGTAAGAAAGTATATTCATTCTCGTAAGATCACCAGGGAGGTGAAGAGTAAGACTCGTGCTTGTACGGAGGAGACTCGCACTTGTAGGGCGGAGGAGGAGGCGGAGACTCGTACTTGTACGGAGGGGAGGAGGCGGAGACTCGTACTTGTGAGGCGGCCGGCGGCGGGGACTCGTACTTGTAGGGCGGGAGGTGATGCATACGTACGTGGTGGCGGTGACTCGTACTTGTAGGGCGGGTGGTGGTGGTGCATACTTACGTGGTGGTGGGGGAGACTCGTACTTGTACGGAGGGGGAGGAGGCGGAGACTCGTACTTGTACGGAGGGGGAGGAGGCGGAGACTCGTACTTGTACGGAGGGGAGAGGCGGAGACTCGTACTTGTAGGGCGGTGGTGGGGGAGACTCGTACTTGTAGGGCGGTGGTGGGTGACTCGTACTTGTAGGGCGGTGGTGGGGGAGACTCGTACTTGTAGGGCGGAGGTGGTGGTGACTCGTACTTGTAGGGCGGAGGTGGTGGTGACTCGTACTTGTAGGGCGGAGGTGGTGGTGAATCTACTTACGTGGTGGTGGGGGAGACTCGTACTTGTAGGGCGGAGGTGGGGGAGACTCGTACTTGTAGGGCGGTGGTGGTGGTGATGCATACTTACGTGGTGGTGGGGGAGACTCGTACTTGTAGGGCGGAGGTGGGGGAGACTCGTACTTGTAGGGCGGAGGTGGGGGTGACTCGTACTTGTAGGGCGGAGGTGGGGGTGACTCGTACTTGTAGGGCGGTGGTGGGGGAGACTCGTACTTGTAGGGCGGAGGTGGGGGAGACTCGTACTTGTAGGGCGGTGGTGGTGGTGATGCATACTTACGTGGTGGTGGGGGAGACTCGTACTTGTAGGGCGGAGGTGGGGAGACTCGTACTTGTAGGGCGGAGGTGGGGGAGACTCGTACTTGTAGGGCGGAGGTGGGGGAGACTCGTACTTGTAGGGCGGAGGTGGGGGAGACTCGTACTTGTAGGGCGGAGGTGGGGTGACTCGTACTTGTAGGGCGGAGGTGGGGGTGACTCGTACTTGTAGGGCGGTGGTGGGGGAGACTCGTACTTGTAGGGCGGAGGTGGTGGTGACTCGTACTTGTAGGGCGGTGGTGGTGGTGACTCGTACTTGTAGGGCGGTGGTGGTGGTGACTCGTACTTGTAGGGCGGTGGTGGTGGTGACTCGTACTTGTAGGGCGGGGTGGGGGAGACTCGTACTTGTAGGGCGGAGGTGGTGGGGACTCGTACTTACGGGGTGGTGGCGCGTACTTGTAGGGCGGTGGTGGTGGTGGTGGTGATGCATACGTACGTGGTGGTGGTGGTGACTCGTACTTAGGTGGTGGTGGTGACTCGTACTTGTAGGGCGGTGGTGGCGGAGACTCGTACTTGTAGGGCGGTGGTGGTGGTGATGCATACTTACGTGGTGGTGGTGACTCGTAGTTGTAGGGCGGTGGTGGTGGGGACTCGTACTTAGGTGGTGATGGGGACTCGTACTTAGGTGGTGGTGGTGACTCATACTTGTATGGAGGTGAACAGTCAAGTGGGGTGGCTTGTACATTTCTGGAGGGCCGTATTCATATGGTGCTGGTGGAGATTGGTACGTGTACGGTGCTGGTGGTGGGGGTACAAACGCATGCTGTGGCATCCATGGCCATGGTTTCGGATACCATGGTTTGGGCCATGGCTTCTTCCACCCTGGCCACCACCACCACAGTTCCCTGACTTTGGTACCTTGGGGTTGAGAGCTTGCTAATGAATCATTAACCTCAATTAGTGCTGTCCTAGAGCCTGCTGCTAATGCTGCAAGAGAAAAGACAACACAAAGAGGAAGAACAAGAGATGCATTTTGAATAGATTAATTAAAAACCCTTGTGTTTATATAATCTTTTTAATCCTAGGTTGTCTAAAATGCACAAACTATTACGGTCCATTCATTTATGAAGAAACGCGTCAAGAATATCTTGCATGTGGTTAGTGGTTAATTACCCATCATTAAAGCTTTAAACCCTAACTAAGTTAGGGTTTAAGGTTTAGGGTGTAAAAAATGTCATCACATGCATTTACTAAAAGAAAAGCTTGAAAATGAGAACATACCTCTTCTCAGAGTTGGTTGCTGCTATAAAAGAATGTAGAGACTTGGAAGCAGGGAGAAAGCTACACGTGGATGCAGTTGCGGCCAGATGCGACACGGATAAGTACGTAGCTGCAGCCCTCATTACAATGTACAGCAAGTGCAGGAGTATGGCACTTGCCAGGGAGGTCTTCGAGAGGTTAGTCTTTAGAGACGTTGTTACATGGACGTGTCTGATTCAGGGATACGTGAGAAATGGGGAGGGCAAGGTGGCTCTAGACTTGTTCAGCAGCATGGACTATGAGCCAGACCATGTTACATATCTTGCTGCACTCAAGGCATGTGTTGGGTTAGGGCAGGTGTTTCTTGAAAAGGGGATTGCCATTCACGAACGCGTGAAGGGGCGTGCGTTGGATTCAAACGTTGTTCTGGCAAGCACTCTGATGGACATGTATAGTAAGTTTGGGTGTATGCGGCTTGCTAGAGAGGTTTTCGAAGGATGATTCATAAAGATGTTGTATTGTGGAACTGCTCTTTATGGGATATGTGGAGAATGGGGAAAGCTCGGTGGTACTTGAGTTGTTCAACAGCATGGACTGTCAACCAGATGAAGTATCATATCTTGCTGTGGTGAAGGCATGTGCCGATCTGGCCAGTGTGAGAGAGTCAGAGAGGGAACTGTTTCTTGAGAAGGGGATTGCCATACATAGACAGGTGAGAGAGCGTGGTGTCGAGTCCAACGTTATTCTCTCAAACACACTGGTGGACATGTATGGGAAATGTGGAGAAATGCAACTGGCTAGGGAGGCATTTGAGAGGATGATTTATAAGGATGTTGTTACATGGAACTGCCTCATCCTGGGATATGTGGAGAATGGGGAAAGCCTGGTAGCTCTAGAGCTGTTTGAGAGCATGGACTGTGAACCAACTCATGTTACATATCTTACTGCACTCAGGGCGTGCATCGAGTCAGAGAGTGAAACTATCCTCGAGAAGGGCGTGAGCATACACAGACGCATCAAGGAGCGTGGATTGGACTCTAACATCTCTGTGGTGAGTACCTTGGTGGATATGTATAGAAAATGCGGGAAGATGGAACTCGCCAGGGAGGTCTTCGAGGGGATGATACATAAAGATGTGGTTACATGGACAAGCCTCCTTCTGGGATACGTGGAGAATGGGGAGAGCTCGTTAGCTCTGGAGCTCTTCATGAGCATGGACTGTGAGCCAGACACACTCGCGTACATTACTGCACTCAAGGCGTGTGGGTGCCTAGCTGAGGTACACGTGGGACGATCGATTCACGGTGAGGTATGCAGGCGTGAGCTCCTCGGGGAGGATACGGTGGTAGCAACTTCTCTGGTGGATTTCTATGGGAGATGTGGCTGTATGGCGAGTGCTGTAGGGGTTTTCAATGGGATGCACTCACCAAATATCATGTCGTGGACTGCACTGATTGCTGGTTATAGCTCGGTGGGGGACTCTCACGAGGTGTTTCGGTTGGCAAGGGAGGTTGAGGAGGGTGGAGTAGGGATGCATCCGGTTACGTTTGTGTGTATACTCACTGCTTGCAGCCATGCTGGGATGGTGAATGAGGGCGAGATGTACTTTGAGTCGATGGAGAAGTACGGTATCAGTCCGGGACTGGAACATTACAATTGTATGGTTGACATGTTGGGGAGGGCCAACAGATTTGGGGATGCACTATCGCTTGTGGATAGTATGCCTTTCGAGGCCAACGAGGTGACTTGGACGAGTTTGCTCAGTGCGTGCAGGAAATGGAAGAACGTGAAAGCTGGTAAGGTAGCGTTTGATGCATTGGTTGCCCGGGGTGCCAAAGGAGCAGCATCTGCGTACGCTATGATGGGTGATATATATGGGAACCGTGGGATGTGGGAAGATTGGGAACGTATGAAATGCTAGAAAGCTTCGAAAAACCATAAACACACACGTGTATATACAGGTATTGTTTGGAAGTGAATATACTGAGAATGTTCATGGATCTAGGTTTAGGGTTTATGAAGTGGACAACCAGGTATGAGCAATCTCCCCTCAATAAGCTCTCTCTCATTGATTAACACCAGGGAATGGTGAGGCTTAGCTCGCTCAATGATGCTGCAAGGCTTGGCCGGAGGAATGCAGTAATAAGGCCTGCCTCCAATCTGGTCTTGAATTTCTTAGCTGTTATGCAAAAACACGGTAATCTAACAGATTAATTATACACGTGTGCGTGCGTGCGTGCGTGGGTGTGTTGTGGGCGTGAATTAATGCATTACACGTTCTATAACATTTAACTATAATACTTGCTTTTATTGAAAATAAATGTATTTATATGTGTTTCACACATTAAATATACCGGGACATCCCTTTGTATATAAAACTTCTTCACTATACATCTAATGTTCGTTAATGAAGTTATACTAGACATTTTGTATTGGAAATATTGATTGTATGTATATGTGTATATTTCTCACACACGTTATAATAACCTTACAAATATATTTAATGTGTGTTGTCGCAAGTATTATAGTTATGTGTTTCACACATTATATCTTTTTTACGGGGACATCCTTTTATATATAAAACTTCTTCACTACACACCTAAGGATTGTTAACGAAGATTTTGTATTGGAAAATATTTAATTGTATGTATATGTGTATATTTCTCATAGTTACATACACACGTTATAACAATCTCAAATATATATTTAATGTGTGAAACACACATATATACTACATTTAACACACATATACTGTCAAATGCTTTCAATAAAAGCAAGTATTATAGTTATGTGTGTTTAAATGCATTTATATGTGTTTCACACATTAAATCTCTTTTATGGGGACATCCCGTTGTATATATAACTTCTTCACATTGTACACTTAATGTTCCTTAACGAAGTTATACTAGACATTTTGTATTTGAAATATTTGATTGTATGTATAGATGTTCTCATATTTACATACACACACGTTATAGCAACCTTACATATATATTTAAATGTGTGAAACACATATATACTGCATTTAAACACACATATACGGTCAAATACTTTCAATAAAAGCAAGTATTAGTTATGTGCGTTTAAGTGTATTTATATGTGTTTCTCTCTTTACGGGGCATCCCGTTGTATATATAACTTCTTCACTATACACCTAATGTTCGTTAACGGAGTTATACTAGACTTTTTGTATTGGAAATATTTTATTGTATGTATATGTGTATGTTTCTCATATTTACATACACACACGTTATAACAGCCTTACATATATCTAATGTTGAAACACACATATATACTACGTTTAAACACACTGTCAAATACTTCCAATAAAAGCAAGTATTATAGTTAAATGTTATAAAACTTGTAATGCATGAATGAAACGCATTTTTTATGCAGGTTTTGTGGAGAAATTTGAGAGACATGGGGGCATACACCTGGTCATATAACTGTGGAGATTACCGAGAAGCTCAAGAAATGCGTGCTGCTTTCCCAGAGGTTTGACACCAAGGCCAAGAAGATTGATGGCTGGGCTATGCAAATCCTTCCATCCCTGAGGTTCGCTTTATATATGCATACATTGTTCGTACGTCTGCACACGTGTGTGCGTGTGTACTGAGAAGGTGTTGCAGATTGGGCATGTTGTTATGACGAATTGGAAGGGTGTTATGGACCACAGGGAAGCAAAGGAGAAGAATCTCGGTGGAAGGATTCTAGGATATTTTTATTGATTCCAGAATATTAGCTTGTACTCGGAACCAGATCTACTTCCGAGAGGTCTGGCAACTTGGAAACAATATCTTGCTTGATAAGACACTTAAGTTCTCTACTCAGCTCGCACCATTGCTCCTGGTAAGCAACACTACTACCCCATAGTTCAAACTCAGGATTAAACACTCTCATTGCAGACAATCCCAAATCATAAATAGTTTTAGCATTCACCCCAAGGTGTCTGTACTCCCCCTGTTTATCCACTGCATGGCACTTAAGGCTCCTACCAGAGTGCATCCTTTGTTCTTCGAGAGCTCTATGGCCCAAAGAAGCATTCCCAGTACACGGACTAGATTGTTTTTCACCAAAACAGGATACTTTCTAAACTTGTACACATACAGCAGGTTTCTCTCCTCTCCCTGTGCCGAATGTGAGCATTTATCATCAATGAGAATGGCACGCTCCATATCGATGTCAGTTTTCAAGGTTCTCAGCTCCTTGAGATAGCCAAACCCCGATATAAAACCTGGGTGAAAACTGTAGTTAAGATGTTGTTTAGAGAAGACACTGTAGTTGATTTGAGTGTTTAAGGAACCCATGATTCTTGCCACTAGTGACTCGTTTCTGTCGTGTGAGGCTCCACTGTAGAAGTTGATTCTCACATTTGGGATGTTGTTCAGTGCTAATAAGAACTCGCGTCCCCCGTGAGCCAGGTTGTAAGAATCAAACTCGCCCCTTGCAAAGCTTGAGTAAACAAGAGTGTCATCCAGATCGATGAATACATCAATCTTTTTGTTATCCATGGCGCTTATAAACCCTATTTTAACATCTCTTTTATATAATAAAGAAAAGGTAAACCCATGATAAAAAGTAATGTCATGAGTGTAATAGTCTATTAATAGGATAACAAATATATTAATATATTTAAATTGTGTGAATCATATTTAACCTGCAGTTTCAACTTAGAGATAAATTATTTTTTCTATATATTATATATTAATTAATATTTCATATATGCATAACACATAATTTGAATATTATATTATTGTATCAATATATTACAATTATATATTAAAAACACATTTATCTTCAAATACAAACCTCACTATTAAAAATAAAATTATTATAATTTATAAATTTATATTTTAAAATTTAAAGATAAAATTAATGCTAATGATTTAATTTAATCAGTTTCATAATGAATTTGTTGCATTTTGAGTCATATTAATTATTATTATGCTAACATTGATTCCATATATATATATTTATAAGTTTATTTTAATATTAATGTGATTATTTAATATTCTAAAATAAACACAATTAATGTAAATTATAGAATATAGAAATTTTAAGTGTATAACTACAATGTCATATATTATTATTATTATTAGCGTAGTGGGATTTTACTAACTGTTGGATTAGTTTCAATTTGGATTACTTTGTCTTGTATATAAGTTAAGGTTTTAGATTAATACAATATGCACATTTTGATATTTGAGCTCTCACATTGGTGATGTGAGGAGCATTTTTAATTATCCTTACAAAGTGTTCAAATTTATGTCTTTTTTTTAAATCTTTTTTGTCTTTCTAGATTTAGCTTTTTCATTGTTTAAATTGGTCTAGATAGTACTATTATTTTATTTTTTTCATACGTGGTTGCGCGGAGTAATTACTCACAATTGTTAAATGTTATGTGGGTGCAGTTCAACAATCAAACTCAATTGATGGTGGCATTTACAGCACATAGGTTACTCCTCATGCTCTTGCTATGACTCTCGAGTCTAATTGGATTTTTTCTGTGGAAGTCCCGAGGATTATGTGTACTATTGATTTGATCACTTCATAATAGTTGCCACATATCATTCATAGGACGATGTTGCCTAATTATCTATAAAGGACAACGTTGTAGTGTTGCAATGATCTAAATGGAACAACTCCTAGGGATTGGAGTACTCTTTCAGCTATCTTCAAATGTGTTGACAATTATGACAATGCTTTACAGCAGTCATTAGGAGTCATTTAAGTCGATGATGTAGTTTGCTTTTGGAGCCTTTTGCTTCATGTAGAGCCTAACATGTCGGAGTGCATCAAGTTAAGGATGTTTGTGACTAGTACTTCGTTAAGACCTTGTGGGGCTTGTGCATGCATTGGCTCTAGTGACCCTTGACAATACTGTATGGTTAGTACAACAATATGAGACATCGCCTCTCCCACTTGCAGCTTCACGTGTTTTAGTTCTACTTCATGTTGGAGATAGTTCTACTTCGATGGAAATTGATGTTGTTGTTGCTTGTGTACCATGACAAGGTTGGGGCCGTGGATGTGACGTGGACGTGAAGTCTGTTGTTGGGTGTGTGATGAGGTTGGACATACATATCGGCACTATCAATGTTTTTCGATTGGCATCCTCCATTTTCAGGGTGAAAGCTTTAACATCAACAACGTGTTGCTTTGATATAATAGATCTTTCAGGAAATAAAGAATCGCATAAGTAGAAGAGGGTCCTTGTGTGAATTAATTAGTGACCCCTTTGTTTTTTTTTGGGAGTATCATCAAAAGGGTTCACTCAACCAATTCATCTAGTTTTATTCAATCTCAATTTAATAACATGACATGTTTTTTTTTTTTTTTTCTATGTTGGTTGATATAGGCTCGAGTTTGTCTTTTATTCCTCGGTCTGTTGCTACATCTTCATTTATGTCGTGCAATAGAATCAATCTTTATTTTTATGGCAATGGACACACTCATGCTTGTTCATAAAATGAGACTAACATAGTTGTTCATATGAATGGTCGTGAGTTTGAGCTTCAATTTTTATGGATGGTGCCGAATCAAGCTTTTGATTTTATTCTTAATATGGATTGGTTAACTCACAATCATGCTAAGTGTGACTTTAAAAAGTCTCCCCTTTATTTGATTTTTCCTCATCTTTCTTTTATTCCTTTTACTTCTATTTCATTTTGTTCATTTGTTTTTACTTCTGCTTCAATCACTTTTGTCTTAGCTTTACTTCTTGTCGTCTTCCTTCGTACTTTTCCATTTTTTTCAAATGATTATTATGATGCAACCATTGATTAACTCAAAAAAGAATATGATGATCTATTCGATTTTAACTTATCATCTGGGGCTAA
>PUQB01000838.1:0-89104 GCA_003024785.1 Selaginella tamariscina
TAGACACACGAATACTTATTACACAAAACAGAAATATAGCAAAGTTAGTTTATATAAGAAAAACATGAAAGTTTTATACTCTAGATTTTCTCCCATCTTTCTACATCCTCCAGCCCGTCGCGCTCCTTCACTTTCAACATCAACAAGTGAACTAAAAACACCCTATTCATGATTCAGGAATATGTAATCTCTACAGCCTTATTATATTATTTTAAACCCAAACATACACTCAAACCTCCAACACCACAAGCCATCACGAGGACCGATGTGCTATTTGTCTTCCAATACATGAGCCTATTTGTCTTCCAATACATGAGCAACACCAAGAACTTGTTCCAGAGAAGCACATGAACATGAATCTTTAGTCCAAAGAAGGTACCATAGCCAAAAGCTCTTCAATTCTTGATAAATTTTCCATTGACCAACCATTCCTCCTTAAAAACAATATAAACAAATCAGAAACAATTTGACGTACACGACCGTGCTCATTAGATACCAAACCAGCCATAACATATTCTTGATAATATTGATTAAAAATAATGATCTTTCCAACCAGACATTCTATGAAAAGGAAATATGTTGAGTGGACAAGCTGGGTGTACAATTATCCTTTAGAATAGTTAATCTACATACCGCAATAGCATGTTGAGCTGTTAAAACTTGAGAAGAAGCCTTCTCATTGGCCCTTTGACTTTTGATTCAATGGTCCAGTATGCATCCTATCAAAAGCGTTGTCTTTTATGATATCAAAAGTCATATAGCTGATTCAACCTCAACAGCATTGATTAACCACACACCCGTCTCTTTGCGAGCTTCATTCTTAGCACTTCTACTTATGCATGCTACATAGACAATATAACCACCTTCAAACAAAAAACTATATCCCAAAAGTTAATAACTAGATCACTATTTTTAATAATTATTATTAAAGAATATTTAATCGTTTTTTTGACTAGAAAAGATTAACCATCATATGGAACAAAGTCATTGCATTTGCCCATTTAATTGAGTTGGATAACTTATTGAATATCCTTGTTATTGTTGCTAACCATTACAAAATTTATAGTGATTGTCTCAAATATACAAAATTTACAGTCATTGTCTCAAATATGCCAAGTCTTAAAAGATATTGCAGACTTGTTTTAGGTTCAATAATTGAGTTGGATAACTTACTTAATATCCTTGCGATTGTTGCCAACCGTTACAAAATTTAGAGTGATTGTCTCAAATATGCTAAGTCTTAGAAGCATATTGAAGATTTGTTTTAGGGTTCAATATATCTCATGTTAAGTCTTAAAAGTATATTGCAGACTTGTTTTAGGATTCAATATATCTTATGTCAAGAGTCAAGTCTTAGAATCATGTCAAGTCTTAGAAGTATATTGCAGACTTGTTTTAGGATTCAATATATCTTATGTCAAGAGTCAAGTCTTAGAAGTATATTACATACTTGTTTTAGGGTTCAATATATTTCATGTTAAGTCAAGTCTTAGAAGCATATTGCAGATTTGTTGAATAGTCTTAGAAGCATATTGGAGACTTGTTTTAGGGTTTAATATATCTCATGTCAAGTCTTAGAAATATATTGGAGACTTGTTTTAGGGTTCAATATATCTCATGTCAAGTCAAGTCTTAGAATCATGTTAAGTCTTAGAAGTATATTGCAGACTTGTTTTAGGGTTCAATATATCTCATGTCAAGTCAAGTCTTAGAAGCATATTGCAGACTTGTTGAATAGTCTTAGAAGTATATAGTAGACTTGTTGAATAGTCTTAGAAGCTTATTGCAGACTTGTTTTAGGGTTCAATATATCTCATGTCAAGTCTTAGAAGTATATTACAGACTTGTTTTAGGGTTCAATATATTTCATGTCAAGTTAAGTCTTGTTTTAGGGTTCAATATATCTCATGTCAAAGTCAAGTCTTAGAAGCATATTGCAGATTTGTTGAATAGTCTTAGAAGCATATTGCAGATTTGTTGAATAGTCTTAGAAGCATATTGCAGACTTGTTTTGGGTTCAATATATCTCATGTCAAGTCTTAGAAGTATATTGCAGACTTGTTTTAGGGTTCAATATATCTCGTCAAGTTAAGTCTTGTTTTTAGGGTTCAATATATTCATGTCAAAGTCAAGTCTTAGAAGCATATTGCAGACTTTCTTAGAATCATGTCAAGTCTTAGAAGTATATGCAAACTTGTTTTAGGGTTCAATATCTCATGTCAAGTCAAGTCTTGTTTTAGGGTTCAATATATCTCATGTCAAGTCAAGTCTTAGAAGCTTGTTGAATAGATGTGCATATTGCAGACTTGTTTTAGGGTTCAATATATCTCATGTCAAGTTGAAGTCTTAGAAGCATATTGCAGACTTTCTTAGAATCATGTCAAGTCTTAGAAGTATATTGCAGACTTGTTTTAGGGTTTAATATATCTCATGTCAAGTCAAGTCTTAGAAGCATATTGCAAACTTGTTTTAGGGTTCAATATATCTCATGTCAAAGTCAAGTCTTAGAAGCATATTGCAGACTTTCTTAGAATCATTTGTTTTAGGGTTCAATATATCTCATGTCAAAGTCAAGTCTTAGAAGCATATTGTAGACTTTCTTAGAATCATGTCAAGTCTTAGAAGTATATTGCAGACTTGTTTTAGGGTTCAATATATCTCATGTCAAAGTCAAGTCTTAGAAGCATATTGCAGACTTTCTTAGAATCATGTCAAGTCTTAGAAGTATATTGCAGACTTGTTTTAGGGTTCAATATATCTCATGTCAAGTCAAGTCTATTTTAGGGTTCAATATATCTCATGTAAAGTCAAGTTTTAGAAGCATATTGCAGACTTGTTGAATAGATGTGCATATTGTAGACTTGTTTTAGGGTTCAATATATCTCATGTCAAGTAAGTCTTAAAAGCTTGTTGAATAGTGCATTTGTCATAATGCATGTATCATTTTTTACCTTTCATAGGACTTGAATCCAAGACCTTTTCGTTAACACACATGTGTTAATCAACTTGTCCGTATGATCTTAGATGTTGAATTACACCATCAACAGCAACACGTATATTCATACACATGTTCCAAACCAGTTGTGGACCACACAATCTTTAGGACCTCAGATATATAAACAGGGTTCTAGTTTCATGTTTCTCAAAATCATTCAACACCAGTCTTCGGCCATGTGTTTCATTCTGTATTCATTTCTCTCTTGAATACAATCTTTTCCTTTCAGCTCAAAGATTCCGCCCTTTTTCTAAAGGTTTCACCCTTTGCACAAGGTCATGACAGTTTGAATGATTTTGAGGTAGTGACAAGCTTCTGCTCCTGCTTGTCATCGATCCCATTTTTTCTTTCTTTCTTTTTATTTTTATTTTGTTTCCGATTTTCTTCTTCAATGCATCATGCTCAAGCATGCTCTTCGTGAGCAAGTTGTTGCCCTCCAGCAACAGATCGAACAACTACACTTGGAAAATGATCAGCTCCGATAACGTGCAAATTCTCTAGAGCCGAAGATCAGCATGCCCGAAAAGTTCGATGGTACCCGATCGAAGTTCCAAGGTTTTCTTAATCATCGGTTCTGCTCTTTCGTGGTTCTCAGCCTTGCTGGAGAACAATGATCTGATCCTTTATAATTTTGAGGAGTTTGGAATGGTTCACGGCGATGTTCAGTGACGTGGATCGTGAGAGTGCTGCCATCACCAAACTTTGCCAGCTTCACCCAGGGGGTATGTTGGTAGCAGAGTATGCGTCAAAGTTCCAACTCCTTACTTGTGATGTCACCTAGGGAGATTGTGCTCTCAAGGAGGTTTTTTGGTCGGGGTTGCAAGACGAGATCAAAGACATGTTACTGAATTTTACTATTCCGGAAACCCTCACTAGCATGATAGAGTTGGCAATCCGTTGTGACAACTGGTTGATCGAGCAGAAAAGAATGTCGGCATCCTTCTTTCTTCGGTGCCGTCTTCTTCCATTTCTCCAGTCCCTGTTTCTTCATCTGCTGATCCATCATCTTCCTCAGTAGAACCATCCCCGATGGAATTAGGGCGATCACGTCGAGGCAAGCTTTTGCCAACCAACGCAGAAGCGGATTCAGTACAAGCTTTGTCTGTACTGTGGGGACCCGTACCACAAGCTGGAGAATTGTCATCGACGTCCAAAGCAAGCTCGTGAAGTGGCCCTTGCTGTGTGAAAAAGAGAAGATCCAGCCCGAATAGGAGCCGTCCGGCTGGATTGCCGTGGAACAACTCATGTTCCTCAAGGCTCTTCACTCAAAACATCTTCCCTTCCTCATCTTGGATCCATTCCATCCACGAAGGTGTGCAAGCCGTTCCATGTTCGGTGCAGTGAAGACACCAGAGGTGAGTTCTCTGGTAAAGCTTTGGTGGATAGCGGAGCGAACGCAAATTTCATCGACAAGAATTTTGCTGTCAAGCACGGGATCGTCTACATCCTTTGAAGACTCCTGGTTCTGTACGGGTATGGACGAGATATCAAATCTGGAGCGGTAATAAATGACACGAGTTCGTTGAGGTCGTTGCTTGCGGTGCTGTGTGCAACATCTCCTTTAGTGTTGTTTCTATTCCGACTCTACGATTATCCTTGGTTTGCCGTGGATCGAGTTGGTGGATCCTGGTTGGAGAGAACGTTTCATGAACAGTTTCCCAGCTGTTTCAACTCCAGCCACACTCTTTGATTCCGATCCTGTTCCAGTTCCTCCTCCACTTCAGTCTCGCATATCACCTTGAAGCAGTTCAAGAAAGATAGCCGACATGACCCAGCATCCGTGTTCGCGATCAAAATCTATCCCTGCTCTGCTAAGGATGTTTTGTTCTGTTCCTCCTGCCTTACCAAAGCAGTATGCATTTCGCAGACGTCTTTGACAAAAAGAAAGCTTCTGCCTTGCCACCGCACTGTGAGTACACTGTCCTATCGATCTCGTTGAGGGTAAGCAGCCGTCCTCCGGTCCCATTTACGGTCTCTCACCAACAGAGTTGGAGACATTGAGGAGAATCTTGTCACATTTATCCGTCATTCACGATCACCGGCTGGTGCTCCAGTATTCTTTGTTTCCAAGAAGGATGGAAGTCTCCGGCTCGTGGTGGACTACCGAGATCTGAATAAGGTCACCATTCCAAACAAGTATCCTCTCCCGCTCTCCGACATGCTCGAAGTCTTTCTGGTGCCCTATTCACAAAGATCGATTTAAGAGGAGCGTACAATCTCATCCGAATCAGAAGGGACGAGTGGAAAACAGCTTCCGTACACGCTACGGACATTTCGAGTACGTAGTAATGCCGTTTGGCCTGACAAATGCACCTGCTGTTTTCCAGCACATGGCTAACGATATTTTCGGGATTCTTGGATTTGTTTGTCATCATGTACCTAGACGACATCCTGATATTTTCCAAGACTCGAGAAGAACACGAACGGCATGTACGGTTAGTCTTGGAGAGGCTCGGAAGCACCACTTTTGCCAAGTTGGAGAAGTGCTCTTTCAGTCAGCAGTCTGTCGAGTTCTGGGGTACATCATTTCAGCTGAAGGTGTTCACATGGATCCTGCAAAAGTCCGACTGTATTGGAGTGGGAGAGACCATCAAATGTTCATGATGTTCGATGTTTTCGGGTTTGCAAACTTCTATCGACGTTTCGTTCGGGATTTCTCCAAGATTGCATTGCCATTGACGAAGTTGACTGGCAAGGATGTTCCATTTGTCTGGTCCTTTGAGGCTGAGGAGGCGTTCGAGTTCCTAAAAAGGCGTTCACCTCGGCACCTGTTCTTATCCATCCTGACCCGTGAAGCCATATTTCGTGGAAGCTGATGCCTCTGACTTCGCCATTGGTGGAGTGTTGTCCCAGGAAGGTCCAGATCATCTTCTCCATCCCATTGCTTTCCATTCCTGCAAGTTCACTGCACCTGAGATCAACTACATGTCTATAAGGAGCTGTGGCGATCGTGATGCCTTTGAGGAGTGGCACAATTCCTTAAAGGTTCCCCGCATGTGGTTAAGGTGTATTGTGATCACAAGAACCTCCAGTACTGGGCAATAGCACGAGTTCTCAATCGGTCAGGCGCGATGGGCACAGTCTTTGTCCCGGTTCTGATACATGATTATTCATCGTCCCGGTCGTTTAAATGGCAAAGCAATGCCTTATCTTGTCAGTTACCTAGCTCCAGTAATAAATGAAATCCCATTTGATCAACAAGAACAAGTCATCCTGAGCTCCGACCAGTTGTTGGTAAACTTTCCCGTTCTTCTGCTCCAGTTGACACTTCGTTTTTGGATCTAATCCGAGAAAATCTTCCCTCAAGACGAGTTTGCTCGTGATGTCCTTGCACATGTTCGACGAGTTCAGCCATTGTCTTCAGGGTCACAACTACGAGATTATGCTGCTTTCCATCTTTAATGGGTGCTGTACCACCACATCCAAATCTATGTTCCGGATGGAGAACTGAGGTTGAGCTATCCAACATGCCATGACAACACAGCTGCGGAACATTTTGGCATTCAAAAGATGATCAAGCTGGTACAATGTGTGTTCTAGTGGCCTCGACTTTACATGCATGTTGAGAAATTTGTGCGATTTGTGACACATGCCAGCGTACAAAACTTCCTCGTCATCGACCGGTTGGACTACTACAATTTTCCTATTGCTCAGCAGCCATGGTCCTCCATCACCATGGATTTCCTAACTGATTTACCACCTTCTAGAGGGTTTGATGCTGTCCTAGTCATTGTTGATCTTTGTTCCTTGCAACAAACATGTTCGGGTCCTGATGCTGCAGATCTGGTGTACCGGGAGGTGTTCCGTCTTCATGGTCTTCCTGATGAACTTGTCACTGATCGAGGTCCCCAGTTCACTTCGGCATTCTGGCAGATTCTAGATCGGCTACGTATCACCGGGAAGCTGTCTACTGCACATCATCCTGAAACAGATGGCAATCGGAGTGCATGATTCAACTCTGAACAATATCTCCGGTGTTTCATTTCTCATTTGCAAGATGATTGGGTCGATCTCCTTCCTGCTGCCGAGTTTGCGTACAACAACACGGCACACTCATCCATAGGTGTGTCGCCATTTTTGCGTTCTCTGGTGTTCATCCTCGCTGGTCCTACAGCTTGCCCGTGGTTCTGGCCTTACCACTGCTGCCGATGATCATGTTTGAGCATCTCCAATAGGTCCAGTTCGCGTACAACAAATGGCACACTCACGACACACTCATCCATAGGTGTGTCACCATTTTTCGCGTTCTCTGGTTGCTGGTCCTACAACTTGCCCATGGTTCTTAGCCTTACCACTACTACCGATGATCGTGTTGAGCATCTCCAACAGGTCCATGAAGAAGTGCAGCATCATCTTGAACGCGCTCGAGATTTGCAACAACAAGCTGCTGATCATTCCCAGGATTTGCAACAACAAGCTGATGATCGTTCCCGTTCCTCTCCTCCAGCATTCACAATTGGTGACCAAGTGTGGCTCCTCCGGCGTCATTGGCCAACCACACGTCCCTATGACAAGCTGACCGGCGTCATTGGCCAACCACACGTCCCTATGACAAGCTGGACTGGCGTCATTGGCCAACCACATGTCCCTATGACAAGCTGGACCGGCGTCATTGGCCAACCACACGTCCCTATGACAAGCTGGACTATCAACACTTGGGCCCATTTTGCATCATCGAGAGACTCATCGTTCTCGTTCCTCTCCTCCAGCATTCACAGTTGGTGATCAAGTGTGGCTCCTCTGGCGTCATTGACCAACCACACGTCCCATTTCACATCATCGAGAGACTTTCTAATGTGATGTTTCGTCTCAGGCTTCCACCAACCATCCGGATCCATCCCATGTTCCATGTTTCTTTATTGGAGCCTTATCATGCTCCTTCTGAACCCAGCCGACTTCTTCCACCTTCTAAACCCAACCGACTTCTTCCACCACCTCCTCCGGTATAGTTGCTGGTGAACCTAAGTTTAAGGTTGCTGCAATTTTTGACTCCAAGCTTGTTCATGGTCAGCTTCATTTTGAGCATGCTTTTGATCTTGTTGCTGCAATTTTTGACTCCAAGCTTGTTCATGGTCAGCTTCATTTTGAGCATGCTTCTGATCTTGTTGTTGAGTTCCATCATCGATATCCAACCTGGACCAGTGATGCGAGGTACTCATCATTGAAGGGGGGTAGTGTAAGGATCATGGATTATTTTTTGCCTTTCACATGACTTGAACCTGAGACCTTTCCGCTAGCACATATATGTGCCAACTTGTTTGTATGATCATGAATGCTAAATTACACCATCAATAGCAAGGCGTATATTCATACGCATGTTCCAGACCAGTTGTGGACCACACAATCTTCAGGACCTCAGATATAAACAGGGTTCCAGTTCCAGGTTTTTCAGAATCATTCAACACCAGTCTTCGGCCTTGTGTTTCATTTTATATTCATTTCTTTCTTGAATACAATTTCCTCCTTTCAGCTTAAAGGTTCCGCCCTTGTTTTAAAGGTTTGCCCTTTGCACAAGGTCGTGACAATTGGGATGACACAATTTATCTAGTGGATTTATTCCACTATCTATAAGTCTCTACATTACAAGCACCTCACCAAGGGTATTGGATTGGCACAATTACAGTCGGCGGGATTTTTTTGCTAACTATAAGATTATATTTTGAAAATAAGTACCTCGTGAGTTATAGAATTTTTATTTTGTGGGATTAATCATGACAAAGTTACCTGCTAAATATCATGGACGATAATTTCAAAACATTTTAGCAGGATAAATCACACAAGGTAAACAATCTCAGAAATGATAGTGGACGATTTATCACTAACACTCTCAAAACATTTTTAGTGAGATAAATCTTATGGGTTAACTAAAACAAGCTTACAAATAATAAATCCCTCCATAACACTCTCAAAATAATTTAGTGAAATAAATTCTGTAGGCTAAGCACTTTCACAAATGATCATTGGAAGGATAAATCCAGCCAAGATGCAGTGTAGGGTTGCAATGGCTATAGGGTTAGAAGTTTTAGAGAGAGGACAAGCCTCCTAGAGAAAGAAATGTCATTTTAAACCTTGACTTTTAGAACTTAGAAGTTGAATTAATTTTTTTTATAATTTTACTCTATGACTTAATTTTTACTTTGAAAGTTGACTACTATTATTTATTGTACTTTGTGTCGAGCTTAGATGTACTAAGAAACAGTCCCACTGAGGTCTTTATGAATGGTTCGACATGGGGCTGGGTTTAGGGTTAGGTTAAGTTAGGTAATAATCACAAATAGGAAAGAAGGGGCGGCCGTCATGGAAATAAAGTAGAGTATACATAGCGAGAGTTTCTAGGGTTCAAAATAGAGCTTATTAATATTCTCGTATTGGTGCAAGGTTAACTCGTGTCGTCAAGGCACAACCCATATTATGCCACCTCAACTTCCAGTTTGTAGGGGTACATCACATCTTAAGGGTTCCCAACCCTTATTGTTGGCGAATCCGCACCCCCGTGACTGGTACGTTGCACCCAATGAGTTAGGTCAGGGTTACATGTGCCCCACGCTTTTCCTCTTCTCACTAATTGCTTTCATGTAGCCACATGGAGCGGTTATATGTATCCCCCCTCTTTACATGCCACATCATTGCCATGTAATTAACTTAGGGCATTAATTAGATTAACGTAATTGGTATGAAGTTGTGCTAGTGTGGGAAGTGCTTTGGAAATGCCGCCGTGAAAAATCTTTTCCATTTCACCTTTTCCTCAAAGCTCCCTTATTTTGTTGTTGTTTAGGAACACTAAATTAGGGATTAGGGTTTAATTAATGATGTGGCATAATTTAAGATGGCATGGCACATAAGCCAAGTGGCAATATATTATTGATTAGTTTCACTGGGGTCTTGATGTCCATGCACGATTTTCACTGGGATGAGGATCCCCCCATTTCCCCACTTTCTTTGCCATGTCAATAGGGGGGCAGCATGTAACCATGGATTTTATCCCTCCCCCTAAAAAACGTCCCAACAAGGGGCTCATGTAACCTCGACATTAGCCAAACTTCTTCTGTCTGATATCTCGTTTGCAAGTTTGAAAGGTGTTGCCTAAGTTCATGTCCAACTTTAATGGTTGAGGCATTGCTTTGATTGCTTCATCCATGTCAAGCTAAGAGCTCAGCTAATCATGCATCCTAACTCACAGAGGTGAACAATGTCTGTAAATTGAAAGAGTTAAAGATGGTAGTTTAATAACCTCAGCAATAAATTTCTTTTGTAACTTGCCAAGACAAGTGGTCCTCATAGTGATGATGTTTTGAGTTGCATTGTTGTACTTTGTCATTCTAACATGTGGCACAAGTAACTTTCTTACCTCATGCCACTTTAAGGATCCTTGTTCTCAACTATTTTATTACATCTGTAAAATGATCGTTAGTTGGTCTTATAATTACCAAGGTATATTATTTACCTTGTTAATGTGTGACCCATGTCTGAACTAAAGCTTCATTAGTCCTTGAGAATTTATTTTATGTACAAATATACATGAAATATACAAAAAATGCCTTATGTTATACTCATTTATAACTATATGTCACTGTAAACTCATTAACAATTCATCTTCGCTGTTACCTTCTAAGCCAGGCAAAGAAGGTTTTAACTGCTTAGAAGATCGTTCAACATCTTCAATTTCTTCACTTGATGTTTTCATGGTCATTGGAGTAAATGAATGTTTTTGCCCTTTGAGATAACTTTAAGTGTGATATTTGCTTGGAAGGATTTTTGACACTTGCCGATTTATCACGAATATTTCAAACGGTTTCCTGCATGTAGTAATGTTACCCCATAAAGTCTCTAAATCCGGCAGCAAACATCTGTAAGGCTTGTCATGATTCGTAGTGTCCTCTTTTATTAGGTTCACTCCGTTCTCCTCTGTTAAAGGATTACCATAAGAGAAGGTGTTATGGTGATGTCTTCTTTTTCACATTAGCATGCAATAGATTCTTATTCAAATTTCCAATGGGTAAATGGACAAACATATCATTGTTTATCACATACAAATATTTGTTGACCTCCTCGTATGTTAGAGCTGAGGTCCAGCCTAGTTTGGCAGTATATTCCCAACCACTCCTTGAAGTGTTGGTCATCTTGAACTCCATTACTTTGAGATGAAAAGGAAAGGTGGGGCTGCTGTTGTTAATCTATAATTTGTCATCAATCATCAAATCAGCTAACACATGATGCAATTTAATCTATTTATGGTGCACTTGTGGGATTTGGTCATAATTCCCACAAGTGCACCCATAAACAGATTTAGCCTTGGGTGTCTTACTGGGTTTCTTTGTAGACTTCTCTGAGGGGATCCTCTTTACTTATCTACTTCTTCTTTAGTGTTCCTTTTGTAAAAGATTTCATGATTCCCACCTATTTGGTGAAGACCTTGTCCTCGAGACAAAAAATTAGCATCATCAGGAAGGATGTTTCTTTTCCACCCACCTGGGCAAAATCAAATGTTGCAATTTTTTTGGCTCCCTACACATGGATTAATTAGAAAATTATTATTCTAGCGGGATAAATCCCACCAAGAATTTTTCTTACCCGATATTATGATGTAGTACTTTATTGGTTTTTTACACTTCATCTGAATCTTCACGATTCGTTCTAGTGTTGTCACTCACACTATCTCAATCCCTTTCTTTCTTTCATAGTATGGACACAAAACAACATTATGTGGAACGGTGTATGAATTATTATCATTCATTTTTTCCATGAACTCAGCTACACGTTCTTGGTTGAGTGGCTTATAATTAAAGCTGGGGTTAATGTTGCAATACTTAACCCTACATTTGTAAATCCTGTCATTCAACATCATTTCCTTGTGGCTTATCGCAGCATGGGATGGCAATGGTGTAGTTGATAGAACGACATAAGACTTTCTTTTACGGTCAAATCAAGATATGTGAATCCCGACTGCAGCTATTCTAGTGTTCTTGACACATTCTTCTTCCGATTGGTTTACCCATTAGACAAACATATCATTACGATAACATTTAATTTGGTTGGGAATCTTCAGAGGCTGCCTCTGAAGATTCCCAAGCAAATTAAATGTGAACTTGGACCGAGTTATCCTCTCAATCTTCTTAATAATGTTGTTATGTTCTTCTTCAATAAGAGTTAGGACGATTGCTTCATTCGTAAATCTTCTGTAATGTGAAGAAATATCTACTATGAATACACTTACTCAATGGGTATTCAAATCCTCAAAGAAGACATCTAGCCGAATCCCGTTCAAAGATGGGCTTTCATTTAATTGAAGAAAATTCCACGGTTAACATCATTAGTGAAAACGTGAATGTCGTAATTAACAAGTCGACACAACCACCCAAGGTTCAAGTCGTGTTTGGGCCTCCTCCAAATCTGAGAATGTTACATTAGATGAAACAAGATATATATTTTAAGCATCATTCAATCTCGGTTTACAGCCTACCCTCAAGTGCTTGACTATTGAATCTACTTTTCATTGTTTTGTTTGTCCATGTGATATGATAGAGATTAATTTGACAGCAATTACGGTTGATCCAATGCACTTCCTATTTATTTTAAAATATGGCCAAGTCGATTTTAGAATTCCCCTGCCCATCTCATCTCCTCCTCTTGTCTTTAATGTCACCTCAATGCCACATAAATCATAAGTTCTCATAAACATTATGGGTCTATAAATATTTTTCTTTGAAGTGGTCAGACTAATTAGATGACGGGATTAATCTCGCCAAGCTTGATTAAAAGAATAATCGTCTTGGCGGAATTAATCTCGCCAGGCCCGAAAAGTGAAGGAATTATAATATACAAATAAACATGTACATATAAGTGAAGGTGTGTGTGAGATAGAGATAAAAAACTTATATATACAAATACACTATTACATTTACATACACCCTTCATCGTCTTAGAGAGAAGTGAATGGGATTAAGTGTCTAAAGCTCACATTTATGATAGTACAAAAAAAACGCACATCATTTGGTTCTAGCACTACCACAATGTGAGCTTTGAACAATTTTATAGGGTTTATTGGTTTTCACTTAAAATATTATAATAAGATTATAGAAGTAATAAGAGGAGATAAAAAAAAAACTTATATATATTAATATACATGTACATGTACATTCACATATAGGGTGGTGGGATTAATCTCACCCACCATTTCTAAAAGGCAGGGAAGGATAGTAGGATTAATCTCGCCACCGCTTCCCTGCCTCCTTGAATTTATGTGTGTGAGAATATACAAATACATACATATATATAAATACATGTGTGTGTAAGAGAGATAGATAAATGAATTATAATATACAAATACACATGTACATATAAATACAGGTGTGTGTTGTGTGAAATAGAGATAAAGAACTTCTATACTTATACACAGGTCATACAAGGTGGTGGGATTAATCTTGCCACCCTTTTCTGTCTCAAAGAGAAGTTGACAGGATTAATCTTGCCCACCATTTTAGGAGGCAAGGAAGGGGTGGCGGGATTAATCTCGCCACCACAACCATGCCTCCTAGAATGTGTGTGTGAAAGAGAGAGATAAAGAAATTATATGTACAAATACACATGCACATATAAATACATGTGTGAGTGAGAAAGAGATAAAGAACTTATATATATTAATATGCAAGTACATTCACATATAGTGTGGCGGGATTAATCTTGCCACCCTTTTCCATTTCAGAGAGTGGTGACGGGATTAATCTGGCCACCCCTTTTAGGAGGCAAGGAAGGGTGGCGAGATTAATCCTGCCACCCTTCTAGGAAGGGAAGGGGTGGCGAGATTAATCCCACCACCACTTCCTTGCTTCATACATGTGTGTGTGAGAGACAAAAAGAGAAATATAAAGAACTTATAAAATACAAATAAACATGTATATATACATACAATTGTGTATGTGTGAGAGAGAGAAGAAATTACATATATACAAATACATACATACATATACATTCAAGAGTGTGTGTTTGAGAGAGAGATAAAGTAATATTATATATACAAATACACAGGTACATACACATATAGTTTGTGTGTGTGTAATAAATAAATAAATAAATTATATTATATAAATACAAATATATATGTATATGTATATACAAGTGTGTGTGTTGTGTCATAAATAAATTAAATTATACAGATAGTATACAGATACACACATACATATATGTATACTATATTTTATTTATCTATCTCTTGCACACACACACACACTCTTGTACATATATTGTGTGTGTATATGTATATTATATTTTATTTATCTATCTCTCACACACACATACGTGTTTGTATCTATATAATCTACTATTTATTTATCTCTCACACACACATGCACACACCTATACATATACAATATATGTGTATGTGTGTCTATATACTATATTTTATTTATTCTTCTCTCGCACACACATGCACACTCCTGTATATACATATACATATATATGTGTGTGTATTTATAGAATTTAATTTATTTATTTATCTCTTGTACACACACGCACACTCCTGTATATACATATACGTATATATATGTGTGTGTTTATCTATATAATATAATATATTTATTTATCTCATTTATTTATCTCTCGCACACACACGCACACTCCTGTATATACATATACATATAGATGTGTGTGTGTGTATCTATATACTATTTGTATAATTTAATTTATTTATTTATCTCTTTCACATATCACACACACACTTGTATATACATATACATATATATGTTTGTATTTGTATAATATAATTTATTTATTTATTTCTTACACAGAAACACAAACTGTATGTGTATGTACTTGTGTATTTGTATATATATAATTACTTTATCTCTCTCTCAAACACACACTCTTGAATGTATATGTATGTGTGTATTTGTATATATGTAATTTCTTTATCTCTCTTTCACACACACACACAGCTGTATGTATATTACAATGTCATGTTTATTTGTATTTTATAAATTCTTTATATTTTTTTTTTGTTACACACACATGCTTGAGGCAAGGAAGTGGTGGCAGGATTAATCTTGCCACCCTTCCTTGCCTAGTGGGCAGAATTAATCCCGCCCACCACTCTATAAGACAGAGAAGGGTGGCTAGATTAATCTCGCCACCCATTCCCTGCCTCCTAGAAGGGGTGACCGGATTAATCTCGCCACCCCTTCCCTGCCTCTTAGAAGGGGTGGCCGAATTAATTCCATCACCCTTTCCCACCACTCTCTGAGATGGAGAAGGGTGGGGAGATTAATCCCACCACACTATATGTGAATCTTTATTAAACTAATTACATTTATACTAACTAAGCTTGATTATACCCATACTTACCATTTATTCTTTTAATGTCTTTATAAACTTGGGCAAATGTCTAAGGCTCTTTCTGGTTGGCTGTGGTACGGCCACCACCAAAATAGATAACTGGTGTGCATGAGCCACTGGCCCCAAATGGAGGGCGAGTTCCTAGGGTGCCAACCTTGGCAACCCCAAAACAGCGAAACAAGTGGATAACAAAAGCTATTAGGTGGCACTAACAGATTGAGGCAAGACATGTTAAAATAGCTGACTATACCTGGTCCTATCGAAGTCACCCAATGGGAGGATGCCATCGGGGCTATGGACAAGTACCACCCGACCCACTATATAAACAGACAGGCAAGTAGTGGGGAGGGATTCTTATAGTTCGTCTTCTCCTTGTGTTCTTGTCTTGAGTACTTAGATAGATTTACTTGGGTGTTAGCCACCAAGGAGGGCCACAAGTTGTAATAGATATATATCTTCTATTTTAACAACCCAAAAGGTAGCTCTCTCTCTAGCACAAGCTCACAAGTTTCAATAATAAACACCTTGAAGGAGATAGAGCTTAATTGCCAAGAAGTCATGCATACCATCTCTACTTTGGGGATTGATATTGAGCCATTTGAAAGTGACACACATGTTGATGGGTTGCACATGGCTATTTCACATGTTGATCTTGTTGACATAAGTGAAACATAATTTATGTACTTGAGTTTTTGGGACACATTGTAGGAAGCACACATGCACATTGTGTGTAGACACACATGCACACCACACACACAATATGCACAATATGCTTAATACCATACTTGTACCTGAATGCATTCGGGTCTTTGTTAACATTCTTTCACAAGGCCCAAAGGGTATATCCATGCAATTATATGCTCATGATTCCAAATGGATTGATGTACAAAAAAGTGTAATAAATAATATATAATATATATATTATACAATAGCAATACAAAAGGTGAAATGTCCTTGTGGAAGAATATAAACAAAGACCCAAAACGCGTTCAGGTACAAGTATGCTTAATACACTTTTCTTGTAAAATGTATGCTACTACCTTGATGCATCATTGAAACAAGAAATGTAGTTGTAATGTGTGTTGTGAAGAAGATTGAGATTCAAAAATGCACCATGGTGTTTTAAGATGATGCTATTCAAGTTAGTAATAAACTCAATTGCGATTTAGAAAATCTCATTTAAAATCTATATTAGGTACTTGCTATTTCTCTTTATTATGTGAATATGGTCTTTGTTAATAATTTATCTAAAATATGTTCTATAAATTTCAATATTGATTAAGGTGATCCAAATTCAAATTATGCCAATTCGAAATATAGGTATATTCTTATCGTAATTATTAAACTTAAAGTGCAAAATACTAATTTTGTTATTTTTCAAGATTCAATTACATGATATAATCTGGTTTCAATCGTAAAATTACATAAATCTAAGGTAATCTTATAAGTGTTTAGGAGATATTGTTAATTTTCATTATGCATTTAGAATTAAGGAGATTAATGCTTGTGTATTAAGGGCAAAGTTACATTTAATCAAAGAGCAAAATCAAATTAATGTTATATTTTAAACTGTAACAATTAGTCATAGGTTCTTTTATAAACGTATTATAAATTAATAAAGAAGAACAATTATTTTGGAGCTCATTATGACATGTCATGAGAGGAAATGGCTTTAAATAAATGATGCAACTTGTAGATATTTAAACATGGAAGCACATGATATTATAGTCTTATATGAATTGTTAAATTGATGGGTTTAACAACAATAAACATATAGAATGCTTGTACTTTTAATATTATATTTTTATAATTAAAAATATTATGTGCATAAATATAATAAATATTATTTTTGTCTTGTATTTTTAAAATTAATTAATTTTTTAACTTAAATTTTATATTAAACAAGTTCAAGTAAAATCATTGTACATATGACTTAAAATGAAGTATTATTGCAGTAAATAAAAATATATTATATAGAAGTAGCCCCAAAACTTTAAAAGACCCTAATTCTAATGAAAATACTATTTTAAAAAACTTTACAACAATTATAATACTTCATTAAGTTTATTATAATAAAGTTTTTAAGTGTTATATCAATCACAAAGGTTGTCTTGCTTAATGAAATAAATATTATAAGAAAACGATGTTACTATGTTAAATTATTTTATATAGCTTTATAATATGTCCATCAACTTGGAAGGTGATTTTTTATAAGATAAGATATATTTTTCAACAAGTTAACGTACACATTTTTATGCCTTGATGAAATTTAAAAGTTGGTTCATGCCTTCTTAGTGAAGTAATAATTTTTCTTAAATGTGATAATTAAGTTTTCTTATTTAAAAATTGTGTTATAAAAGTGGTTATTGCCCTTGAAAGTAAGTTGAGTTTTCTTATTCAGAATAGTGTTATAAAACCGATTATCTCTATTAGACACGATGGGGTTACTCTTACCAAGTTAGAAAAATAAATTTATTTAACTTATTAAAAATGGATATCTATTTGTATAAAGTTATGGCATGATTAAAATTTACATGATAATTTTGTACAAACATAAATTGTAATGCAGAGTATAAATTTACATAATAATGTACATTGTGAAATAACATTTTTTCAACGCAAAGCTATTCAAGTTTTTTAAAATTTGAGGGGTAAACCCCCAAAAAATTTAAAATCCACATGACCATTTTATTTCAATGTAAAAATTCCATTTCCAATAAAAAGACAACTAATTAATATTGATAAGTGATTTATTATATATATTTTATAACTAGGATTACTAAAACTATAAATATGATTTTAATACAGTATTAAATTTACATTATAAAATCAAATATAAATTTACATGTTTAATCTAAATGATTAAGTTTAAATATTTTAAATACAATTAATATTGACAAAATTTTATCAAAATGTAAAATTTATTTTCTTAATATCTTATACTAACTAAATATTAATTAAATACTAAATTTATAGTATAAAATTAAAATTAAAATTTCTTTCTATTTATATAAATAATTATTAACTTTAATTTTTTAAACACAATACTTAATTATATGTTTTTAACATGTGAAAATATTGTTACATGGGCTAAGTATGATCAATTAAGTTATTAAATTTATATTGTAAAATCAAAATCAGTTTTCAAATTGATATTTAATAATTAAATTTTAAATATTTAATATAAATAACTAAAATTTAATGTATTTTGTCATGCAAATGTGAGGTTTTTACATCATAATCTTAATACACTTTTGTTAATATCATTTGAAAATTTTAATACGTTATTTTTAATATAATTTTATTAACAATTTTTATGTCAAATTGTAATCATGTCATAAAACTATAAGTTTAAATGTATATTAAACCACTTACAAATTTTTTGTCTACACCCTCTCCTTATACGTTCTTTTAATGTTCTTCTTCAAGTAGTTAAGCAAATGTGCACTCAAATCAAAAACCTAAACCATAATAGTTATTAAAATAAATTATATTAATACCAATTTGAATATGTTTTGGATGAGTTATTGTAACTATTAAGAGTGAGACAATGATTATTTCATACAAGTTCTAGCAATCTGCCCACTCCTCCGTTCCCACTAACACTTTTAAAATCAAAATAAAATAAAGACAATGCATATGGATTTCGGATTGAGATTTGTACACATATTAAATTTATAAATCCTATATAATCAAGTCAAATAGTCATATAATTTTTAACCCAAAAAACCATATCCAGAATAGTTATTATCATCGACACAGTAGTATAATTACTAACACAAAGGAATCTAAAGAAGAATATATTTTACCATCGTACATAATACATGGGAAGTAAGAAAGTTCCAATCTTATGAGATTTAAATTTACATGAACATCCTTGACCCTTTGTATTAACGACGTAAGTGTACACAATTATGTGAGTTTTACAATATAAAATTTATCGTTATTTGATACTAAAGGACTCAGCGTTGAGTATGTAACACTATAAACTCCTAAGATGTATGCATGCAACTTGCAAGACGTATGCAGGTGGTATACGTGACATACCTTGAAATATGAACCGTGCATGCATGATGTATAACGCATGCATCACGATGTATGGAATGTAACATTTGCACTATGAATTTATAATTGACACTGAGAGGGTTTTCTATTTTATAATACATTTTACACATGTAAGCATATACCAATAGGAGGATAAGTATATATTTTTATATGCGTATACAACACCTACGTGCATGTGCCTCTGTATAACACATACTATATAAGGGATGCATGATGCATGTGTGAAATCTACACTGATACTTCAAAACGATAGAATAAATATATTGTGGATCCCGCTTTAAACAGAGAATATTACTATATATTTTAGGGTTTAGCCTAAACCCTAAACCATATATTAACTTTAGAGTTGTTTTGCTTTTCTATATAGCATATATATTTGATAATATAATAGGCTTTTGCTACTGGGTTTACCTCGACAGTTTATTCGAAGATTTTCGGAATAAAAATGCAATTTAACATTATGTAAATACATTTTATCGTTAACCTTGAAATTTAAAAAAAAAAAGCATTAGAAAACCCTCTCAATTGAATTCCTGTTGAGTAAAATCTTCTATTAAAAACTTTAAAGGATTATTATTATTATTATTAATGTTTTACTTTCTTTATGTTCTTTCCATATTAACTTAATTTGTGATATTATATTACTAGTTTTTATTTTCGTTTTTTCTCCCTAAAACCTCTCATCTGAATGTTTTATCTTTAGAAATATAATTTCAAAGATTTTGATATAACTTCTACATAACACTTCATATCAAAATTTATTTTCTATATATATTATTAAATAAAAACTTACTAAATCTAATCTTAAAACCTTAAGCAAAATTTAATTAATTTTTAATGAAAACCTCACTCTGTTTACAACTGTGGTACATTAGTAGATCTTAAAAACTCTTTAAGTAGCTTCTTATCTTCATCAACCCGTGCTTTCTCAGTGGGGTCTTTGGGTTTTACTTTCCTCTTTTCTTCAAGCATCCATGCGAACAGCTGCCGTTGCTCATTCCCAGTTACTTTAATGCGTGGGATTCGAACCGGTGCCGGTGCCGGTGCCGGTGCCGGTGCTACATCGGATGCTCCAGAATATACCTCCTTTCTCTGTCCACGTTTCTTCTCGCCTAGCTTGGATTTTGGGGTCGTTTTAACAATCAGATATCCTACACAACATAACAAATGTATACATACACATGCATGTACCGTAGACATGTACATACATTATATATGCACAATATACAATATATAACGATATACATACACACACTTATATATACATATTTGTGTGTGTATGAGAGAGAGAGAGAGAGAGGTGTCAAATATGTGCGCCGTAGACATATTGTGCATATACTCCCGGCTCTCCATCAATATAATGTATGTACACACACACACATACATACATATTTGTGTGTGTCGGTGTGTGTGTGGGGGGGGGGGGGGGGGTAATACATAATATATGTGTGTATGTGCAGTTCAAAACTAAAATACATATGAGAGCATATACTAAGTACTATATCCAGCATTACATGATAAAGTATTTCAAACTTCTATATACGCATATATTATATGTTTGTGTGTGTGTGTAGACACACACACACAAATACATATTCGTGGGGAGTACGTATACGTAATATATGTGTGTGTAGTTCAAAACTAAAATATATATGTAAGAGCATAAGAAGCGTACAATATCCAGCTTTACAAGCACTAAATTTGATATAGTAATTCAAACTACGCATATGTTATGTGTATATCTATCACACATACACACACGCACACGCACACGCGCACGCGCACGCGTGCACAATTACCTCCAATGCAGACATTGATAACAAGAAGCAATCCAACAACACTTCGCAATTTGAGAAGAAAAGACTGTTTGGTACAATCGGCTCTTTCTCTCGTTTTGTGGGCTGTGCCCATTTACCTGAAAAACCATGAAATATATATAGAAATGAAGAAAAATGCATTTTTAAAAAATAGTATTTTGAAGAAAATGTTTTAAAAAATTGTAGTATAATGAAAATAAATAAAGAAATGCTTACTTTTAGGTGATGGAGCTGAAGAACCATACATAATCTTGCGCAATCTCTCCCATGGTATCATCTCCCACAAAACTGAAAATTAGGGCTTAATTAGAGAGTATATTCTTCTGTTTAGCTAGATTATAAAATTTTAAACATATCTAAAACTAAATAAGATTAAGATTAATAAAGTTGATTGAATATGTATATTAGTAGCATATACATGTCTATATATATACATGCATGTAAATACAATTAGGTCTCTAAAATATAAATATAGATATTACTCTTACATATACACACAAGATGAAAATAAGATACTTCTAACCTTGAGTAAAATAAAAACCTCAATATGAAACCTAAACAAAACCATAAACCTTATTTTTAAAATAATAATAATTATATAATGTTTTAAACCTTTCCTTTAAAAATAAATAAAAATAATTATTATATAATGTTTAATAAGCCTTTCCTTTTGCCACACCTTAATATTTAATTGTTCAAGAGTAATGTTTAACATTTACAATTTTTAAAGGAATTAATAAATTAACTACAAACTTCTAATTATACATAATTAATCAAGTAAAATATTACACAAATATACACCGTAGTGTAATGTTTAACCATACACAGTCTTAATAAATTAAAAATCAGTTTGCATTTTGCCTGAATTAAACCTCACATCAAAGACATTCAGCTTTCATACTTTCGATCGGCCACTACATAGTGATAAGCTACAACGAGCATGAAGATACATATGCCCAAGAAATTCGCAAAAAAGCCCAGATCCTGATCGTCAATCATCTGCATACGCACACAAGAATTACACACGTATGCACATATTTACACACACCCCAGACCGATCAGATCTGCCGCGTACCTTGGCGCAGCCTCCCACAAATCCCAGAAATTAGGGCTCTTTTGGATTTAGGGCTGTAATGCCCTTTTTAATTTGTGTTAATTTTTATTAATTGAGAATATTATGTCATTCCTATTTAATTTAACCATCCCAACAGTTAATAAATAATTACTAAGCTGCCCTTTTTAATTTGTTTTAATTTTTATTAATTGAGAATATTAAGTTAATAAATAAATTAAATTAAATTAAATTGAGTCATATGTTATATATTATTTCTTCTACAAAGAAAAAAAAATTGGGACTGGTTTATTAAGTTTGCCTAAGGCGGGATAAAAATATTGTGTTAATTACTGACTTTTTGTTTAGCGAGATAATAAATATTATATGTTTAACTTTTTTAATGCACTTAGATTATATAAATTATTTTTTCATATGTACTATTATATATAATTTTTTTTATAGCTTTTGAATTTCAATATGTAATAATTTAAATATAAACCTCCTGAGGATGTTTTAAAATAAACTTGAAATTGAAGTGTTATATATATATAATGTTGTTCTGGAGTTTTATATTGTGTACACTAAGTTTTATATTGTCGTTATATATATTATTAAATTCCCAATTAGTTTAATGTTTTTTTCCATGGACATTCAAATCAATCGTCGTCGTACACTACATTGTCATCAAGGGTCTGTAAACAGCTCGAAAAAACGTAGTAAATTCATTTCAGATGCCGTTCCAATTGCTGATGGAAAAAGCGCCCTTGTATTCCTCTCAGACGTATTAATTAGTATTAATTAATAATATAATTTCTATAATAATAGTTAGTAGTGTATGTGTGTATGTGTGTGTATATAGCTATAATTATATAACTATAACAGTATAAAAACAAGAAACATACATAGTAAATATACTATGATATATAATAATTACGTTTTTTTAAATATATTTTTAGATAAGAGAGAAGTATCGTTTCAGTGACGATGGTGAACCAGGAGGTACTGCAGGAAGGCCAATATACATTGAGAACTCGGGTTTCGATGGAGTTATGTTTGTTGTTATATATAGAGAGAGAGAGCAAATTTAAACATCAATGTGTGTGTGTGGTGTGTATATATATATATACACACACATTTATACGATCTAGTAGTATATAGAAGTCTCTCTAGTAATATACATCCAATCAATATATACATGGATGACATTCTCTATCTACATAGACATGTATACTAGAATATACATACAATCAATCTATTAAACATTCATAATATTAAACCAAAAGGAATGATCAACTGGTACTTGGTCCTATCCAAAAAAATTTAAAAATTAAATTAACTTTCTTCATGCTAAACTAGAGATTAAAAATACCATTAATTAACTCTTTTGAAAATTTAAAACACATTAATCATCAGCTAATTAAATTTCTACTTTTGAAGTAGTTTTACTCACGAATTTCATGCATGTCTGATCTGCGTATCTGGACATGCATACACACACACGTACAGACACACACCTAATTAATGCATGTGTAAATGACTGAGCATATGCTCATTTCTTCAAAAGCTCCCCTTTAATCTTAAGCAAACTCTTTTAACAACTGGCTTAAGGATTTAAATTTAAAAATACAAAACTTCAATTAAAATATAAACCATAAAAATAAAGTCTATGCTATAAATTTTTTCACTAAATTAAAATATGTAATTAATTTTTTTGTTTAAATCTCAAAGGGAATGTAGGTAGCATTTCAATGCAACACCGGGCGGTTTAACGAAAGTGTATAATGAGTTTTCAAGTTAAATTTTCCATTCAGCATGAAATAAACAGTCTCTCATTCACGACTGAGTATCCTTGCACAACGAACACTCTTCTCTCTCTCTCTCTCTCTCTCTCTCTCTCTCTCTACACATACACACATACACACAAGCACGCACAGGTGTGTCTATGTAGGATATATATGCGCTGCATATACACCTAGTTTAGCCTGTAATAAAATTAAAAACTATTTAGATTAAGAAGTTTAAAGTGTATATGCCTTGCAATGAGAATATCAGTTAGAATGTTCGAGTATAGTTTGGTCAGTTATTTGGTATTGTCGGTACCATGAGCCTGAAGGAAGATAAGTATAGAGTTTAATCAGTGGATTAATAATTGTTTATTCCTTTTTAAAAAGAGCTAATTATAATAAACAAGGGGTTCAAATGGTTTGTTAAAAAAAATGAAAATAAAAGGTGGATTTACCACTGGTAATTACATAAAGAAATTAATGAAACAAATTCAGCTATTCGGGATCGGCCACTACATAGTGATAAGCTACAATGAGCGTGAAGATACATACGCCCAAAAGCCCAGATCCTTATCGTCAATCATCTGCACATGCACACTGTTAAGAATATTCGCTTTATTTGAAATGAGACTAAGTCACCGGTAATGTTCCTGTTCAACGTACAGATTTATTTATGTATATATATTTTAGGACCATGGCAGCCTCATCACGAGGAGACATGGTTGAGGTCTATGATGGAAAGGGTTTCCACATATGGTCAATGTCTCTTCAGTTTTATCTAATGGAGAAGGGCATATGGGAGGTTACTAATAGCTCAGTGACATGCCTCTACGGGCGTTGTAGAGATTGTTACTTAGAAGGTCAAGGACTCCAAAGTCCTTGGTTTGAAAAACTTTATTGCAATCATTTGGACACTAGTAAAACATCAGTAGAGAACTAGAAGGTTCTCAAGAATGCTCTTGAGAAGGAGAGCATGGCAACTTTAGGGTCCTTGAAGATTGATGGCTCAAGGTCTAGGCGAGTCAGCCTTGTCCTACTTGATCAAGATGAGAGATACAATTCAGCAAATTGATAGTGTTCAGGGCACGCCAACTCTTCTATGGACATTGAGGATGTGCTAGAAAAGGGATTAATGCTTAAGATGTGCAATATTGCACAAGGAGGATTCAACTTCTAGAGAATTTGGCCAGACCTAGTCAATATAGATGCTAGAGAGCAAATTAACGACAAGGCTGGGGAGCAGATCCTATATTCAACTTCCAGTAGTACGTTTGAAGGAACCTCCAGCAAAGGTGAAAAGTGGAAGAAGTTTAAGACGCCATCTAATGGCAAGAAAACTATATGGGACCAGCTTAGTCAAAGAACTATTGGACCACCTCCAGGAGCTGCTCTAGGTTTCGACATGTAACAAATGTAAAGAGCCCAGTCATTATGGACGTGAGTGTCCCAAGTCACACAAGGCTTTAGTTAATATCATCTCAATGATACACAACCCAGATGATGGGTAACTAGACAAGATGTCATTTGGTGGACTCTACATCAAGTCAATATGTAACCTCTTTGAGGCAGATTCTTTTTGATCTCCAACCATGGAGAGGCAAAGTAGTCATTAGAAACGGTGTAGAGCTAGATGTAATAGCTCAAGGTATCATAAAGATTAAGCTTCCCTCCAAGTTTGGAGCAATTGTATACATATGTGAGGTCAAGCTAGTTCCTGTTTTGCTACTCAAACACTACTTATGTGGGGATCATTTGTGAGCATGGTTTTGAACTGTCATCTCTCCTTGGAGAGGTTTTTCTTGCACATCAGGTGCATGGTAAGTTGCAAATATCGTTTGAGTTGGCAACTTGTTCTGTGTGCCTTGCACTATTCTAGAGAACTCCACAGGTGCAAAATCATTGGCCCCATTAATGAATAAACAACTAGTTGTAGCCATTACACCACGTCAAAGAGGGACAATTGCTGATATTAACACTTGGCATCGAAGGCTAGGACATATTGATGAATAAGCCATACACAAGCTCAAGGATTAAGACATGGTGATAGGTTTGAAAATCCAACCATCGTCTTTGAGAATTTATGAACCTTGTGTTCACGAGAAACAACATAAATGCAAGTTGTAACTAAAATGGGCATGGCTATAGTCCCATTTCCTAATAATTAGCAATTTTAGCTATTTAATTAGCATTTTCTAATATTAAAGGAATATTCTTTAGATATATATTTAAAAATAGAATATTCTATTTTGTATTCTACCCTTTAATAAATTATAACATTCATTGAACAAAATTAATAACATTATAAAAGTAGAAGTATTAAATTATATAATATATTGCCTAATATAACAATTAAGGAAGAGCATAAGAGGTACATTATATAAATATTGATGTTGTTATTAAAATATTAATATTTAAATATAACATTATTAATTAAAAATTTGTAGTAGTAATAATATATATATAAATCCTATAATAATATAGTCAATCTTCCATATCATTTTTTAAATTTATATAGTTAAGTATACAATTTGGTACTATTATTAAAGAGTTTATAATAATTATGAATATTAAATATATGATATTTTATAATTTTGTAATTGCTTTAAGCTTCAGAAAACATACATTCCCTTGCAGTTTTGTTAATCGTGACTTTATCAACGCTTCTTGACATCCACCCATATCGAATGGATTTAACATTTATAAAACATGCTGGGTCTTTTTGATTGGGAGACCATGTTTTCTCTAGGCATCCATTATATCTTTCGCTCTCCTTCTCGTGTCGCCTTTTTTGTGGTTTGAACCATGCAACCTTAACAATACTATTTTTTGTGATTACTTCAGGTGTGTCGATAATTTGACCCATCCAAATAGGCTGATTATATGACGCATCTGGAGTAATGAGAACCATCATTAGTTTTTGAAGATCCTGCAACAATCAAAGTATGCTTTAGGTTTTTGGTTCCTTTGTCCAACAAAGTGTGGGGTTTGCACTTCCACATCACTACTGGCTTCTATGTCGTCTATGCTCAGTGATGTCATTTCAATCTCCTCTCGCCACCTTGTTTTAGGCCAGAAAGGGTGTTGCAATTCTGTACTTGTGACAGTAGGCCCTTCCAACTCTCGAACAACAGTCTCCCAATAGTCGACCACATGCTTATATAGTTCTGAGTAACCAGTTGCCTTATCAGAATTCTTTGGCATCGATTTTTGAACCCATGCCACATATTTTTTGATGCCATCAATAATAACCTCTTGTTCCTTGAGCTGGGCACTCAATGGAATAGGGTCTGGTTGTCCTTCTGGGAGAAGTGGCTTTCCATCCTCTCCACTTTTGAAGAGCATTAAGCCCTCTTTCGGTAACCACTCCTGCTCTGATGGCCGTAACTTGTACTGCATAATAGGTATACCATCTCGTATGGAGAAAAAGAATTGTAGCGGCACAAGGTGACCAACTAAAGAATCACTCCCTTCTTTTATATACTCCTTGAGAAATTTTTTGAAGTCTGGCACCTCAGTCACAAGCAAAGCACAACTTTTTTTGGAGATGCAATTTTCAAAAAGATTCATCATATGCGGTAAGGTAAGTGCACTTGTCCTTTTTGTAGAGTTGGAGACCTTGCTGAAGAACGCATCAATATCTTCATGAGTGTGACCAACCATAAGGAAACTGAGCGTGATTGTTTCAAACACACCTTTGGCAACAAGCATTGACAAGTATGCTAGCACATATCTAGAAAATAAAAGTAAGTATGAGCTTGAGAAACCCTTAAGTAAAATGATTTACCTATTTTTGTTCTCGCCTGCACAATTATCCATCTGTAAAAGCAAATGACGAGGAAGCTTATTTGATGTTGAGGACACATGTACACTATTTGAGCTAGATCCCTCCACTGAACCAGAACTCTCAACAGGGCCATCTGTTTTCTGTGCAGGCTGTTGACAATGCCTCTCATATTCCCAAGTAGCCTCAAGTGCAGACGTGTTCATGAGAGCATTATGTAAAGGTTGAAGGTGTTGTTTCTTCACTTTGAGATCACTGATAGGACTTGTCTGTGAGTGGGCTTCAAGGTTTCTGAAACACATGGCTAACGACCCAATAGTGAAATTGGAGTCGCTAGACCAATGTGGAAGTGAAAAGTGTCCATATGACTCACAACCGTGTCCATGTGTTAGCACACCTGTCAATGAAATCGGAAGTTTCATGACATTTCCAAGGCACTTTGGTGTTGCAAAGAGCTTTGGAATGCTGGTCTTTGAATGATCCATCTTGTCATGGATCAAGCACAGGTACTCTGATGGGCGTGACACAGAAAGCATGCGGTGTGCATAGTACTGAGACCGGCAAGTTTGTTGTGCAATCATGTGGGCCTCCATCTTCTTTTGAATGGTAGTGATCTCCACCAAGGTTTTTGCACAAGCCTCTGCAGCCTTCAATGATGTACAAGTGTCACACTTGGAAAAGCTAGAGTTTTGCAATCTCCACATCCTTAAAATGAGTATTCCATATGTTGTTGAAGGTACCAGTGCAGATTGCTTGGAGCCCCATCAAACTGAGGCACTTGTTCACATGTTCACACAGCTTCAATTGAGTGTAGATTGAAGGCAAAACCTTGAGATTTTCCCTGACCCCTGCATTTGTGGTTCGGCATTTGTGAGGCATCCTGTCTGCATTTGCTTCCACAAAAGCCTTGAGTATCTCTATGGCTGCCATGATGTGAGAGCGGGTTTTGACCAAGCGAGTGTTCCCATGAACTGAGGTTCGCGCTCCATCTAGCCACTCATCCCTCCGACGGTAGAACGTGGTCTTTGGGATCCCGTATATACTGTACCAAGCTTTGAAGCAGATGGCCACCTTATTAAATACCATGGATGTACTCTGATAACCTGTGTCCGAGGCCATTCCATCAATACACCCAGTTAGTGCAGCATATACAAACTCATGCCTTTGCTTTTGGGTGAGCATACGAAAGACATGTCTACATTGGGTAATTTCATTCCGGTCTGCCATCTGACAACACTTCTTCTTGCAACAGTCAATCGTGGAAATGCTCGTAACACTTTCGGAAGATGTAGGATCCATCTTTACCCTCTTGCTGAAACTTGCAGGGGAAGATCTACAACCCATGAATCGCCTTTTTCTTACAATAGGACCAATGCAAGGAACCTCTTCAAATATGAGTTGTTCTTCCGGGTTGTTATTATTGAAATCCAACCCAGAATATGTTGAACCATCTTGCCGTCTTAATTCAGATGTTCGCCACCTCACGAGGGATCCAGGATACAATGTGCCATTAGGTGAAACCTCTGTCACAACTACACCCACGAAGTCGGACCCTAGTTTCTCTTCTGACACTGCTTCCATTGGATTTATAGCTGTGATGATGCCTCTTCCGACTTCAATCTCACGAAGAAAGAGAATCACCTCATCCATCACAGCAGGCAAGCCATCATCTGGTAAACTCGTGCTACTATTTGTTTGTGACTCTGCATATTCTGTGTCAGCCTTGACTTCATCCAAATTCCACAATACAGGAGAACCCTCCTCAAATTCCATTCCCAGAACCTCAACATGCTTGTAAATGGTGTTCACCCATACGTACACACAAGATCCTTGGGCAATATTGTGACATGATGCATTATTATCTCGAACTTCCACAGTTCCAGTGCCAACTATCTCGTTGTTCCGAAGAAGACATACTTTATCTCCAGTATTAAACATATTGTCCTGCACATAAATAATTGTATTATTTATGATATCTGTTTATGCAATATTTCTAAGAAATCTGAATTACGGTTACTTAATAATATGCATATGCAATAATACATAATTATGTTTAGAGATAATATCTCATGTTTGATTAATACAACTGATGGGCGGGATTAATCCCGCCCACGAATCCCTCCGACGAGGAACGGTCGGCGGGATTAATCCCGCCGCCGACTCAACCCCTTCGGAGAGAGTCGGCGGGATTAATCCCGCCCACAATTCTTACGACGGGGAATGGGTGGCGGGATTAAACCCGCACATAACTCTCTCCAAAACTATGATTTCAAAGAGATCTCGGGATAAATCCTGTCCCCAAATCCTTAAAACAGGGAGTGGTGGCGAGATTAATCCCGCCACCCCTTCCCTGCCTCCTAAAATGGTTGGCGGGATTAATCCCGCCGACAACTCTTTCTAATAAATTCTGGTAACTCTTCATCAGTTGAGAAGGTTATCGGCGGGATTAATCCCGCCACTCTTTTTCAGTGGCGGAGAAGCATTGCCCGAGAGATGGTGGCGGGATTAATCCCGCCACCTCTTCGAAGAGGCGAAAAAGAAATGGCCGGATTAATCCCGCCGCCCCGGTTAACCTAGAATATTAAGTTAAAAGGATATTTAAACGGGATAAATCCCTAACGGAATATATTATAATCCTAATGCATTCCTAAACCCCTAAATTGTAATTTTAAGAGAGAATGTAAGAGAGTGAATCTTTATAAGTATTTTTAAATTTGTTTATAATACTTACTTGTAAACAGCACTGAAGGCGCCGTGCTTTCCTATAAAGAATAGCACCCAATTTAATCTCGCTCCTGAGATGATCACTATGAAGAAAAAAGAAGATCTAAAGAGTGAAAAATACAGAAATGAAGAAACCCTTGCCGGAGAAAGAACCAGATCTGAATTTGAGTGGGAAATTAAATGCATTTTCAAATTTACATGTCAGACCGACAATACATATGTCAGAAATTCAAATTTTTTAAAAAGAACAGAAAATAAAAAAGATGAGTTGACACAAATATCCGACACTCTGACATATATACTCTCCAGTTCCAATGAGTATTTTAAAATTGCATTTAATGTTATTCAAGTGATTCAAGCTGTTTAATATTACGAAATTTTAGACTATATTCTACATTCTTAGTATTCAAGTATATTTATATTATATATATATATATAAATATATACTTATACAATAAATAAATTGATATATTATTATGTATCATTTAAAATATATTCATAGTCTGTTTATTATTATTATTTTCTTAATTACTCGAGTATTTAGTTTTCATTTCCTAGTATCAATGGGATATTCTTTATTATTTTATTAATATTTGAAGAATATTCTAATATTAAACCTGATTATCATAATTAAATTAGTCTTGTTCTTAATTATTGCAGTAATTATTCTACATTTGTATATATTAATGGGATTTTCTCAATTAATTTGTTATTATTTCAAGAATATTCATGTGTTAAACCTTATTATCAATATTAAATTAATATATATTATTAAAACTATATATGACTATATATTAGATAAAATGATGTATTATTATGTATAATTTAAAATATGTTCATAGTGTGTATATTAATATCATTTCCTTAATTACTTGAGTAATTAATCTTCTTTATATTAATGGGATATTCTTTATTATTTTCTTATTATTCCAAGAATATTCCAATATTAAACATGATATATAATTAATTTAGTTAATTATTTGAGTACTTAATTTACATTTGTATATATTAATGGGATTTTCTCAATTAATTTCTTATTATTTCAAGAATATTTCAATGTTAAACCTTTTTATCAATATTAAATTAATATATATTATTAAAACTATATATGGCTATATATTAGATAAAATCATATATTATTATGTATAATTTAAAATATGTTCATAGTGTGTTTATTAATATTATTTTCTTAATTATTCGATGTTTGTTTTGCACACATATATAAACACAATCATAAATTTACACACGCATTACAAGAACTTACAAAAACACATATGCACACACATGCACAACCCTAAACCAAACTGAAGAAATATGTTGCTTCTTTATTGAAAACATCATGTTCAACGCATGTATGATATATGTACTCAATCTGTGTGTATGTAACACATTGAATTTACATGTGTAATATTTATATTAAGCTTGTTGGGAGCAAACCCTAAACCCTAAACCCTAAACCCTGTGTATACATGTGTGTACAAAAATAATTTTTCAACACTCTCTCTTCACACCATGCATGATCCATCCTAAACCCTAAACCCTAAACCCTAATATGTAACACAATGAATTTACTCATGTAATATGTATGTATGTCTGTGTGTATACACGTGTGTATGTATATATGTGTACTTTCTCTCTTCTCTCATACATACACACCATGCATGACATGTTATATATATACTGTCTCTCTTCTCTCAAACATACACACCATGCATGATCTATAATATGTACTCGGTCTCTCTAATATTATGTACTAATATGTATGTATGTCTGTGTGTATAATACACACCATGCATGATCCATAATATGTACTGTCTCTCTTCTCTCATATACTATGTATGTATATCTGTGTATAATATGTGTAAGTATATATGTGTACTAATATATGCAATGTGTACAAAAATAATTTTTCAACACTCTCTCTTCTCTCATACATACACACATACACCATGCATGATCCATCCTAAATCCAAAACCCTAAACCCTAAACCCTAAACCCATGTAATATGTATGTATGTGTGTGTATACACTGTGTATGTATATTATGTGTGTATTATATGGCTGTGTATGTAGTATTGATACACATGAAACTTTAACACTCTCATGGACACACACATGTTAAATCCCTGCATGATTTATATTTTTGGGGTGTATGTGATACACCCACGCACACGCTATAATATAATGAAAGAATATTCGTTTAGGGCGAATCTATATTTTATTCTTTTTAGGGTTTAAGTATATTCTCAGAAGGAATATTCTATTAGGGTTAATATATATATTTAATTCCTTTAGGGTTTAGGTATATTCTTAGGGTTTCAAGAGGCGCCTGTGAAATCGGCGGCGGCGGTGTGCACACAGGTGAGATCTGTGTGTGTGTGTGTGTGTGTATGTATGTATGTATATATGTATAGGAGTGTGCGTATAATTTTATTTATTGATCTATCTCTCGCACACACACGCACACTCCTGTGTATATATATGTGTGTGTGGGTGTGTGTTTGTTTATCTGTATGATTTTATTTGTTTCGCTCACACACGCATACACACGATATACATATACACATATATATATATACCTATATACATATACATACATAATTATGTGTACCAGTATCTATAAATTTTTTTTATTGATCTATCTCTCCCACACACACGCACACTGCTTTACACACACACACACACACACACACACATATATATATATATATATTAATCAATGCATATTAACAAATAGTATACAACACTAGTTTATATATATGCTTATATATTCATATGGGTTATATATCTATATACACACATATATATGTGTGTGTTTATCTGTATAATTTTATTTATTTATTTTTTATCTCTCGCACACCACCACCCTGTGTATATATATGTGTGTGTGTGTGTTTTTTTATCTGTATGATTTATTTGTTTCGCTCACACACGCATACACACAATATACATATACACATATATATATACCTATATACATATACATACATATATTATGTGTACCAGTATCTATATAATTTTTTTTATTGATCTATCTCTCCACACACACGCACACTGCTATTATATATATATATATATATATACATATATATATATATAATCAATGCATATTAAATAGTATACAACACTAGTTTATATATATGCTTATATATACAACTCTCTCTCTTTCTCTATGGGTTATATATCTATATACACAATATATATTGTGTGTGTTTATCTATATAATTTTATTTATTTATTAGTTTTATCTTTCGCACACACACGCACACTCCTGTGTATATATATGTGTGTGTGTGTGTTGTTTATCTGTATGATTTTATTTGTTTCGCTCAACGCATACACACAATATACATATACACACATATATACCTATATACACACATATATTATGTGTACCAGTACTGTATAATTTTATTTATTATCTATCTCTTGCACACACAGTACACTCCTATACATACATACATACATACATACATACATATATATATATATATTATATTATATATATATATACACACATATATATATGTGTGTGTTTTTATCATATAATTTTTATTTATTAATTTTATCTCTCGCACACACGCTAAGCCCTCGAGCGGCGGGATTAATCCCGCCGCTATAGGTTTGGCCTCGGCGCGGGATTAATCCCGCTGCTATATGGTTGGGGCCATGGCGGCGGGATTAATCCCGCCACTGAGGCCCTTCACGCAGGCCATGGGCGGCAGGATTAATCCCGCCGCTCTAGGACAAACCGAAGAGCGGGGGATTTAATCCCGCCGCCCATGGCCTGCGTGAGGGGCCTCGGCGGCGGGATTAATTCCCGCCGCCCACCCATGCCCTGCGCGGAATGCGGCGGGATTTATCTCGCCGCGGCAATGGCCTGTGTGAAGGCCCTAATGGGCGGGATTAATCCCAGCGGATTCCGCGCAGGGCATTTATAGGGGATGGGCGGCGGGATTAATCCCGCTGCTTCATGAGGCTAACCGAAGAGCCTGCATAAAAGATCCTGCACGGAAGGCTAACCGAAGAGCCTGCATGACATGTCCTGTGCGTAAGGCGGCGGGATTAATCGCCGCCCAGGGAATTCACGCAGGACATGAACGGCGGGATTAATCCCGCCCCACGCTCATGCCCTTCGCGGAGGGCGGCGGGATTAATCCCGCCGCTCAGGCACTTCCGCAGGATATAAGCGGCGGGATTAATCCCGCCCCACCCATCCTTTCAAAATGCCGCAGCAGCCAATATATATGTGTGAGCGCATGATTTACGAGAGGCGGCGGAATTAATCTCTCCGAACCTTGGCATCACCCTTCTTTTTTTCCTCCATTGGTATGTTGAATCAATCCCGACTAACTCTGTCTGAGACGGAGAAGGTTTACAAAAATCAATGGAGGGAACTGAGAAGGGTGGTGGGATTAATTTCACCATCCCTTACATGGTGGCGGGGCCCCTGAAGGGGTGTGAGAAATAAATCCCCTTTTCGGAGCCCCTGAAGGGGTGTGAGAAATAAATCCCCTTTTCGGAGCCCCTGAAGGGGTGTGAGAAATTAATCCTGCCAATTCTCTCTGAGAACGGAAAGGTGGCGTCTAGCGGGATTAATCCCGGCCTATGGCCGAAGTGAAGGGCCTGGCGGCGGGATTAATCCCGCCGCGTACGCATGCCTGCGCGGAATCGGGGGATTTATCCCGCCGCCATTGGCCTGCCTGAAGGGCCTAGGCGGCGGGATTAATCCCGCAAGATTTCGCACAGGGCATTGCGTTCGCGGGATTAATCCCGCCGACTAAGGCCCGAGTGAAGGGCCTGGGAGGCGGATTAATCCCGCCGCGTACGCATGCCCTGCGCGGAATCGGCGGGATTTATCCCACTACCATTGGCCTGCCTGAAGTGCCTAGGCGACGGGATTAATCCCGCCCGATTCCGCGCAGGGAATTGGCGTCCGGCGGATAATCCCGCCTCATAGGGACCAAGTGAAGGCCCTGGGCGCGGGATTAATCCCGCCGAGTCTTCAATGCCTGTTGGAGGAATGAATCCCGCCACCTTTCGCTTTTTTCTCCATTGGTGAGTCGGACCAATCCTAAATATTTCTGTCTGAGACTTAGAAGGTTTACAACATAGAATTGGGAAGGGTGGGGAAATTCATTTAACCATCCTTACATGGTGGGCGAGTTAATTCCCGCCTCCTTTCTGGAGTCACTGAAAGGGTGTGAGAAATAAATCCTGCCCATTCTCTCTGAGACCGAGAAGGTGGCAAGATTAATTCCGCACTCCCGTTCAAGGCCTCCAGAAAGTGGCGAGATTAATCCCGCCCACTCTTTCAGGAGGCATTGAAGGGGTGGCGAGATTAATCCGCCGCACCTTCCATGTGAATATATATGTGTATTAGTATTATAAGTTGTATATCTCATTTTATTTACTTTTTCATCTATTCATAATATTTCGAGTAAAAGCTAGGAATCTATGTAAAACTGTCCAGAGCTCACATTTGTGGTGGTTCTAAACAAATGCTATCTTTCTTTTGCACTAGCACAAATGTGAGCTTCGGACAGTTAATTACGTCTACTTCTCTTTGTGTATTATTTTTGTATATTCGGGTTATACAAGTGTGTGTGCGTTTTTATATGATTTGTATTATAGTGTATTATTTTGCAGAAGGACGATTTGATCAAACAAGGAGATCGAGTCATTAGTATAGAGTCGTTGTCATTATTCTGGGTAAGAATTAAAATAAAATCTGTTATACTCGGATACTTGAACTAATCATTTTTGTATTCAGATGTGGAATTGAGGTGACATTAAAGACAAGAGCAGGAGAAGAGATGGGGCAAGGGGATTCTGGAATCAACTTGGCCATATTTTGATAAATGGGAAGCGCATTAGAGCAACCATGGTTGCTGTAAAAATTAACCTGTCACATCTCATGACAAGCAAAATAATGGAAAGTAGATTCGCTAGTCAAGCCCGAAAGCAAGCTGCGAACCCAGATTGGACGATGCTCGACAGATATGCCTTGTTCCATCCAATGTCACGTTCTCGGATCCAGAGGTCGTCAGTTACAACATTAATTCGGGTGGTTTTGTCGACTTGTGGATAATGACGTTCACGTGTTCACTAATGATGTTGACCTTGGAGTTCTTCTTCAACTCAACGAAAGCCCATCTATGGAGGGGATCCATCTGGATGTCTACTTCGAAGATCTTCAGACTCATCGAGTAGGTGTATTGTCAGGAGATATTGCTTCACAATACAGAAAATCAGCAAGTGGAGCAATCTTCCCTCTTCACATTGAAGAAGAACACAGCGACATCATAAGGGAGATTGAGAGGGTGGCTCGGTCTCAGGTTCTCTACAGATCACGTTCAATTTGCTTAGGAAGCTTCGGGAGCTGGAGAGTGTGCCGAGAACACTAGAACAGCTGCAGTCGGGGATCACACATGTTGATTCGGATCGCAAAAGAAAATCATCAATCGTTTTGTCAGCTGCACCTGTGGCATCTCATGCTGCAATAAGTCACAAGGAAATGATGTTGGATGATAAGATTTATCCTTGTAGGGTTAAATATTGCAGCGTCAACCCAAACTTCAATTACAGGCCACTCAACCAGGAACGTGTAGCTGAGCTCATGGAGAAGATGAAGGACGACAATTCTTATACCGTTCCACATAATGCTGTTTTGTGTCCATACTATGAAAGAAGGAAGGGCGCTGACAAAGTCTGGATCACAACACCAGAACAACTCATGAAGATTCAGACGGAGAATAAAAATCTATCAAGTACTACATCATTAGTGGCCAGCACACAATAACGGCAGCCCAACGACTTCTCGATGAACACAACAAAGGAACGATGGCAACAAAACTTTCCGAGCATACCCGTGAGAAGCTGACAAAAAGATCGGCGTTTTTAGCTAAGCCGAATCTCACAATCGAGCAGTACCATAAGTTATCGGCGGAATGGGACGCTGCCGACACCAACCACTACAACAGCAAAATATGGGAGAAGTTTAAACACACGCGAGCCGTGTGGGAATCTCTTCAGCGACCACAAAGAGCTACCGCAGGGAATACACAATCTGCGGAATACCGGGTAAGCAAATTGTTTGGGCGGGATTTATCTCGCCGGTATATTAATCTGTCTTTTTCCTCAGAGAGTTGAAGAAATTGCAGCAGTTGATTTTGCCCAGGTGGGCGGGAAGGAAACATCTTTCTGATGATGTTGATTTCTTGCCCCGAAGATAGGATCTTTGCCAAATGGTTGGGGATTATGGAATCCTTTTCAAAAGGAACACTGAAGAAGAAGCAGACAAGTGAAGGGGAGCCCTCAGAAAAGTCTGCAAAGAAACCCAGTAAGACGCCGAAGGCTAAGTCTGTTCAATCTACAAAGGATGTAGACAACGATTTCAAGCTCACATGGTTGAAGCCTTTAAATGGAACAACGATGGAGGAGATGGAAGTCTTGGCTGATTTGGTGATCGATGGCAAACTACAAATTAATAACAGCAGCCCAACCTCTCCTTTTCATCTCAAGGCAATGGAGTTGAAGACGGTCAGGCATTTCAAGGAGTGGTTGGGAATACACTGCCACAAACTGGGTTGGACCTCGACTTCAACATATGAAGAGGTAGCAAATATTTGCATGTGACGAACGATGATATGCTTGTCGAATGGGTGAACCAATCGGAAGATCTAGGCAAGAATCTATTGCACGCCAACGCCAAAAAGGAGAACATTGGGATGACGCCTTCTCTTATGGCAGTCCTTCAGCAGCGGAGAACCGAATTGAACCTTATAAAGGAGGATGCTACGAATCACGACAAGCCCTACAGATGTTTGTTGTTAGATTCGGAGACTTTATGGGGTAACATCACTGCTTGTAGGAAACCGTTTCAATTGTTCGTGATGGATCGGCGGGTGTCAAAAAATCTTTCGACAGATAGGGCACTAGAGGATCTGGTGGAGAAACTTAGCCGTGCAAGCATATACATAGAAGGTATTTATTATTGAATTCATGCTTGCGCTCTTCACTGATACCTACTTTTTCAGGTATTTATTTCTTGATTCTTGCTCATGTCACCGATACTTTTGCCTTCGCCTTCGCCAAGAAGAATAGACATCGTTGGACAGGATTTTATATGAACGATGCTAATCCCAAGTGCATTGATACGTTGTTCACTTGGTTGTTAGGAATGCGCCAAACAATTTCAAGCTTCCAAATGACTGGCCAGGCATCTGTTTGCACTCCAACGGCCCTGAACCTCCATCCGATACACCGATAGGTATGAGTGACGTATTCGGCAATGTACGTTATCCAAACATTACAAGTCAAGCGGCACGGAGCATCGTCAACTTGATCAGGGGTCCTCACAGTGATGCGTGGGTTTTTGACTACTGCACTAGGGGGTCCGTCTTGAAGGAGTGTTACCTTCGGCATACATGTGTGTTTGCCGTTGAAGGATAAGACCATGGTTGAGGACCTGAACAAGTGGATATAGATTTCTCAACTGAGTACCCCAACGAATCCATAAAGGCGTATTTGAGAAAGTTCCCTCCAGATAAGTGCGATAGCTCTGAAGGTGAATCTGGTTCAATCTCGGAGTCTGAGAACGAACTTCAATCAGATATTAGACCGGAAGTTATCTCGAGGAGTACAGAACATTCGCACACTCCAGGACCCATGGAAACATCAATAGAAGATGCAGAAGATCTTGAACCATCTCACAAGCGGCTTAGACCTTCTTCGCCTCACTCAGAAGGTAATAGCGAAGAAGAATTGATAATGAATTGATAGAGTGATGAATAGTTGTAAATGAGTGTAACATAAGGCATTTTTGTATATTTCTTTTATATTTGTACAGAAAATAAATTCTCAAGGATTAATGAAGCTTTTAGTTCAAACATGGGTCACACATTAACAAGGTAAATAATATACCTTGATAATTTTAAGGTCAGCTAATTATCATTTTGCAGATGTAATGAAATAATTGAGAACATGGATTTTCAGCATTGCCATGAGGTAAGAGAGGGGTTTGGCGACAATTTCTTGTGCCACATGTCAGAATGACAGAGTTCATGCAGGAAATGGATAATAATGCAGCTCAAAACATCGTTACCATGGGGGCCACTTTCATCATCATTTTTATTGGCTTCAGTTCCGAAATCAATTTCTTCAGCGCATGCAATATCTGAATCTTGTAAGGATGATGTACAATTAAATGATGAAGGGATAGGCAACGAAATAGTGGCAACGGATAAATGTGAAAGGGAGCAAACAAGTGATTTGCAAAGTATTCAAGAGGCAACGCTATCATGTTACTCATGGCCATATTGTGTTGTTGGATGTCAATGGTGTTCTGCTTCATCGACAAAGGCCCGAGGATAGAAAAAAGAAATCAAACAAGGAGATTTCATTCCTTGTCATGGTAAATTTCGATATGATATTATTTTTCGTCCAGGGTTGGATCGTCTCTTTCAAAAGCTTAAGGAGATGGGTGCGCTTGTGGGGATTTGGTCATGCATGCAGATTCATAACTTAACACCGCTGTTGATTTACTTAAGAAACATTGTAGTGTTGCAGAAGAGGTGATTCGTAAAGATTGGATTTTTGACCAGCGAATATGTTATAAACCTCTCGAATTTCACAATATAAGAAAGGAAAGCAAGCCATACTTCTTCAAGAATGAAAGAATAATTGGGACTCATGGGGAGATCAGTCGCTTAAGGATAATGAAGAATGCACATATGTTAGTAGTAGACGACTCTCCTCAGAAGGCTATGCTCAACCAAAACATTGCTTGTATTCATCCAATCACTTTCGATCCATATTCTGATACCGATATCATGGATGAGCTAGTGAACTACTTGGATACGTGCCTCAGAAAGAAGAATCTCGAAAATTTTTGTGAGCAGTATCCACCGTATCATACATTTCCTGAAGCTTTTCTTTCTCGTGATATTGAATTTTATAAAATGAAGGATAGCAACCGGGCGCTTTATAATATTATTCTTAAGGAACGTCAGTTTTTAGATGAGCCTTTATGCAGACCTTCTCTTATCACATCTTATGTATTAACAAGGATGGCAACTCCCAATTGCATTCGTGAGAGTGTTAAGTGGTGGCAACAACATCAAGATATTGACCAAAATGATTTGATTAATCCGGAGAGTGATGATTTAGACAAAATGAAAAGATTTCTTTGTATGATAAAAGAAAGTATTTATAAAAAATTAACATGTTGATAAGAAAATGATTTCATTTGTAATTATGTTTGATAGTATTTCTTCATTATTGTAAACTATTTTTAGAATAATATGAATATTCTAAGATATTTTAGGAATATTCCTTACTAAGTAAGGTTATTGAAGGATTAATTAATTAATTAATATTTAAGGCTTAATTACATATTAATTAAATGATTAATTAATAATTAAAACTTAAGTATTAATTAGTAATTTATTTTATATTCCCATTTTCACGTATCATGCCCACTTTAGTTACAACGTGCCATATAAGCAGCCTTTCAATAATGGAGTGAGCTCTCCAGGTTCTTGTCCTCTTGAAATAATTTACATTGATATTTGTGGACCTATGCAGGTGAACTAACCAAGTGGGAAGCGTTACTTTATTTCCTTCGTTGGATGATTATTCCCGCAGAGTGGTGGTGAAGTTCCTTGCACGCAAAGGAGAGGTGCTACAGAGTTTCCAAGCATTCCAAGCATTCCATGCAGCAACAATAGTTGAAACTAACTAGCAGTTATGTATGATGGTGGGGGTGAATACTTGTCACGTGCTTTTGCAGATTATTACAAAGCACAAGGAATAACAAGACAAGTTTTTGTGCCTCATACTCCTGAGCACATTGCAGAGTGCATGAATAGTACTTTGGTAGAAAGTGCTCGTAGCATGTTATATGACTCAGGTTTTCCCAAGACATATTGGGCAAGGCAGTCGGTACAACAGCTTACTTGTATAACGGAGCCCCTACTTCATCTTGCAACAAGGCAAGACACCAAAAGAGTTGTGGACAAGACGCAAGCCAAATGTGTCTAATTTAAGGATTTTTGGTTGCTTAGTGTTTGCACATGTTTATAAGGAGTTACAATAGAAGCTAGACTCTAAAACAAGGATGGCAACTCTGCTTGGATACAACGATGTATAAGCTACTGGCCCTGGATAAACTTGGAGTTAATAATATCCCGAGATGCGTACTTACAGTAATAGGCTATTAGGGCAACATGAAAATCTCACTGTCTTAGATGTCGAAAGTGATGGCGACGAGGAGAAAGTGATACATTCTATGAATCAGGAGCAAGGAGGAGCCTTGTCTTCAAGCTCAATAGAGGCAAGGATCTAGCAAGACAACAGACGTCCTCAAATTGTTGCTCCCCTTCATCTCTCCACTGAATTCCAATTCTCACAGAGGCAGGGCAGCAATATCGTGAGGAAATAGCTCTACAAGCAACTTGTGTAGCATCTAGACAAGAGACTCGTGAGCATCTTGAGTTGAACCAAAGCCTCAACCACAACCCGAGTTGTTCTTTGCAAACAGATGCGGCATTTTGTGCAAACAGTTACCACCAAGCCATGTAGTGTGTAGATGCCGAGTACTGGAAGGAGGCAATCAACAATGAAGTTGACTCTATTGTCAAGAATCAAGTGCTAGTTCCAGTAGCACAGTTACCTCCTGGAGAAAGGTAGTGGACACAAAGTGGCTATTTAAGATCAAACTGGGCATAGATGGTCAAGAAGGCAGATTCAAGGCTCGCTTAGTAGCTCGTGGCTTCTCACAGGTGGAAGGGATTGATTTTAAAGAGACATTCTCACCAATTGTGAAACTTAACTTAGTTCATTTGTTGATGGCACTAGCAGCAGAGTTTGATTTAAAGGTGGAACATATGGATGCCATAACTTCCTTAATGGTGGAGGTTTACATGACTATGCCAGAGAGTTTTGAGTTTGAGGGGGAGAGATCGAGCAGGTTATTATCGACTCATAAATCCCTCTACGATTGAAGCAAAAGTCCACGCACATGGTACGAGATAATAGATGGATATTTTATCTCAGTTGGTTTCGATAGGAGTACAACAGATACCAATGTTTACATCAAGTTGCTGGGAGATAGGCTGATCATCGTAGATGTGTATGTTGATGACTACATTATCCTCACAAGTGTTTCAGAATTTATGATCATGATCAAGAAAGAGTTGATGGACACGTTTGATATGATTGACCTTAGTAAGATTAATATTGCCTAGGTATAAAGGTACAATGAAGCAGTGGAATGGTATGACTGTCACAGCAACGGTATGTGCATAATATCGTAAGGAGGTTTAACTCAGCTAGTAAATCCAATTGTTACTCCAATGCAACACAACTTTACATTTGTCGAGAGAAATGAGTCCAATGACCAAACAAGAGAAGCAACAATGGCAGCAGTTCCTTATTGCCTAGTAGTAGGCAGTCTCATCTATTTTGATGGTTTGTACAAGGCCAGTTATTACTTTTGCTGTAAGACAAGTTTCTCAGTTCATAGAGAATTCTGGTTGGGAACATTAGTTATCAGTGAAACAGATCCTAAGATATCTCAAGGGATAGAGAACTTTGAGTTAGTGTATGATAGGAGTGCAGCCCTCAAATTAACTAGATACTCAAATGCAAATTTTGTAAGAGATGTTGACATGAAGAAATCCACGTCTGGTTATTGTTTCAGTCTTGGGAGTGGAGCGATATCATGGGCCAGTAAGTGCCAATAGATTAATGCACTCTTATGTACTAAGCAGAGTATATAACCATGACAACAGTTGTCAAGAAGTTGTTTAGTTGAGGGAGGACCTCTTAGGTTTAACGCTTCACCAAAAGGACCTACTCTCCTTAAGTGTGACAATCAAACGCCATTGCCTAAAGGAACCCCGGTACCATTATAGAACGAAACAACATGTTTAGGTATGCTTCCACTGTATTCATGAGCAAGTGAAGGATGAAGCTCTAGAGCTGCAATATGTTTCAACTGCAGAGATGGTGGCTGATATTTTCACAAAGGCTTTACCGCCGGCCATCTTTAACCAACATAGAACTTTGTTGGGAGTTTTGTTTCTTACAATGGAAGTCACATAGGTTGTGTGGACCCACAGGAAAGGCGGGGCAGAGCAATGCAAACAGACATAAGCAGAGGCCACATGGCAACATGTAAAACCAGATGTAACCATGTTCATATCAGTTTGAGGGGGAGTGTTAAAATATTTGCCTCATATGACATTAAGTGACCGGTGGTATATATAATCAAAGTTGTACATCATGATGGTTTTTTATATATAATAAGAAGAGAAATAGTTAAGTAATATATATATTACACATACACATATTAGGGGAATATTCTAAGAATGTGCTTCTTTATGCCTTCGTTTGTTTAATGTATTAATTCTAATTATTTGAGAACTGTTTCTACTAAAATAATAAATATATAAAATGGAATAAATAACAGTAGAACTTATTAATTTAATCATCCCAATTAAAATGAAATTAAGTCATTTCAGAAAGGGACTCAACCCACATGTCTCTGCCGACGTAAATGTTATATAACCGTAACTTTTTGTAATGCACTTAAATAATATAAATTATTTTTTATTATATGTTCTTTTAGATATTATTTATTTTGATAATCTTGGAATTTTAAGTATGTAATTATAAACCTCCTATGCGACCTAACCAGTTTAATAATAAAACTTGTTATTGTTTATATATATATATAAACTTTATTTTAGAGTTAGATTAATGGTTTGGTTTAGGTCTTACTTAATGATGTGTAGAAGCATAGTGCCCAGTGTTTCCATATGTTAGACATTCAAATCAAATCTTCGTCGTACACTACATTGTCATCAAGGGTCTGTAAACAGCTCGAAGTGAAACGTAGTAAATTCATTGCAAATGCTGCTGCAATTACTGATGAAAAAAGCGCCCTTGTATTTCTCTCTGAGGTATTAATTAGTATTAAATTTATTGATAATATAACTTCACTAATTAATTCTAGTTGTTATATTATACTAGTTAGTATATTGTTTATATATCACAGGTTTCTGATCCTCGAGCACTCACAATTGCTGGGCATACAAAGTAAGTTTTGTAAATAGATAAAGCTATACTTTTCTTATAAAATTATAAAACCAAGAAATTTATATTGTAAACAAATTTTCATATAATAAATAGATTTATTTATATATTTTTAATAGATAAGAGAGAAGTACCGTTTCAGTGACGATGGTGAACCAGGGGGTACTGCAGGAAGGCCAATATACACAGCCATTGAGAACTCGGGTTTAGATGGAGTTATGCTTGTTGTTACAAGGTGTGTGCGTCTGTGCGCGCGCGTGTGAGAGAGAGTGAGAGATCAAATTTTAGACATCAATGCATATATATACACACATTTATACACTTAGATAGTATTTGAGTATATTATCTCTCTACACACGGTGTATTCTAAGGACGAACTTATGGTATATATACTGAGATGAAGTAAAATGTAGAGGGACGGCTTGTTGAAGGACATAGCTTATATAGATTGAGATTTATAGACACACACACAAATAAAACAGGCAAATAAAACAGGTATTATGGAGGAACGAAGCTTGGAACAGGAGGTTTAGTGAGAGCATATGGAGAATAGCAGCAGATTGCCTTAAAGATGCAGATACAGAAGTTGTGAAAGTCAAGGTATATGTATATATGTGTATAGTATGAAATATACTTGTATACGTAGTATATAAATGTGTATATATAGATATAACACACGTTATATGCAGGTGCAGCTTGTCATCAAGCTCCGTTTTGATCTGCTTGGAGTTGTATATCCTCTTGTAAGATTTGTATTCATATAGAAATCTCTCTCTATGTATGTATGTCTGTATGTACATGTGTGTATTTATATGTATATGTGTGTGTATTTAACAGTTCCAGGTGTACGATGTGGAAAAAGGGGAGGAGTATTATGAGGAGGCTACGAGTGTGAAAATGTATTTACTAGTAGATGAAGATAGAACACAAGAGCTCGAGAGTTCACTTAACAATGTATGTAGAGGTGATATTGTAATTGAAAGAGTTCAGTAACACACACACACACACTATCTATTTTCATATATTATATACACACATATATAAGTTTAAGAGAATCAGTTTTATGTTATATTTGGAGCAGCTAGTGAAGATTAGTAAATCATGTTATTATGATTATTACTACATAAAGAAATATACTATGTTTTTGTTTGAATTTATTTTGAAACTATTTGGTGTGCATATAAAAAGAACCTATATAAATCAATACTATTGCGACCAGACAGTCTTAATTAGTTTTGAAGGTTATGAATTTTACTGTAATATAGATTATTTAATCATTTGTAACTAGTAAAAGATATTATATAGAAGAAGAAAAACTGTAAGAGACCTATAAATGAAGTTACCAAATTTTTTTGCAATGTTTCGTTAATTCATAATAAAATATATAATTAGATTAAATGAAGATAACAGGTTTTTAACTAGCTGTATTTAATAATATAAAACGCGTATAGAAATATAATATATATGTTTAGATACATTTGATTAGTAAGAACACCTATTTAGAAAGATATGTTGTTGTTTCTATTATAACTATTTCTATAAAAAGATTAATGAATTAAAAAAATATATTTTATTTATATTACTCTTTTGAGAATCTTTCCTGGAAACTAGTTTATCTACTTATATTATAATTTGCCTCTATAATTTCTTACAAGTAATATATTATATCTAGTTTACTGATGTCACATAAACATAACCTGGTATATACCTATACAGATATTTTATAAAGCTTCAATTCATACATATATATATATATATAAATAAGAGAGAGAGAGAGAGAGAGAGAGAGAGAGAGAGAGATAAGAAATGCAAGAATCACGTAAACCTGGATATGAAAGTGATAGTGTGTCTTGTACAATATAACAAATATAAATATAATACATAATAAATGGACACTTTGATTCTCTTTGACAAATTTAATACTGTACTTTTGCAATTGGCTACTTAAACTTCAAACTTGTACATATATAATTTGTAAACTGAAAAATATAACTTATAAGTGTACTTACAATAAGTAACATGTTAAATATGTATATGTTCTTACTGTGTGTTTAGATAACGACCAAAGTAATATGGACGTACACATACACACATCAATGTCATTGTCTCAACTCTCGCTATTGCGCGTGCTCTATATTAAACATGACATGTTCACACAGGTCAAAGCTAAATAAGAGCTCTATTCACACTTGCATTTAACTACAGTCAGTTATTTTATTTTCGTATAAAATTTTCTTCAGAATGTGTAAATATTACACAAAATATATGGCTTGTTAGACTTGTTAATGTATAAGTACATTATAAACTTATGATGATCAGATGTCTATTTTAATCAATATTGTAGTGGTACTGCTCTTATGTTGTGCTATGTCTCTATATGCTCGAGGTTTTCCTTTTATAATAACATATTTATAATTTACATATATTTTATTATACAGGTGTAAATGCTTCTTCTAATGTAGATATATCAAGAGAAAATTATGAGTTGAATTTTGTTGAACTTAGTCCTCCAAGCTTCGCTACTACTAAAACAAAGGTTCAATAACTTCAATTCCATCAGGTCCAAATCCTATACATAATTGATGAGTTATGGGTTTTCTATATGTATAATTTTTTAAACCTGTGGCATTGTTTCGATCAAACTAAATCTTTTATGTAAATGAATATATCGAGTATATAATGTTATATGATACTAATGTATGTTTTAATGTTATTCTTAAAAGTTTTTTGTTAAGTAATTATGAAGCTTTAAATAGATTTGATAATCTCTGCATAGAAAATTCTGATATAAAATTTCACAAAGTATTTAATAAGAATTTAATTATGCTAAACTTATTTATGTTTGATTTTAAACATATACATGTATAGGGTGTTATTTCTTAGCATACAAAGAATTCATATAAATCATAACTAAATAATAAGTAAATATAAAATACAATGTTACATAAATGGCTCAATACTAATAATTTTTAATCAATCTAAATTAGTTAAAGTATAGTTGTATTTCATCATCTTATCACTATTATTTAAATAAGATGTAAAGACTATTACACCCCACCACTTATTTTCAACATACATACTGTATCTTGTTTCAAATAAGAATTTGAATTCTATGGAGTGTGAAACCTTGATTTCATAATAACTAGAACGTGACTTTATTAAATATGTTAAATTTATTTGAATCAATTGTCAGGATTTCATCTTAAATTATTTAGATTAGAAAAAAGAATAACAATAATATGTTGTGTACTTAAAAGAGTATAAATCACTAATTTGAATTTGTTAATTAAAATAAATCAACATGGATATTAAAAATTAAAAATAGTTAATACATCCAGGATATAATAAATTAGAACAAACAAATGTAAATACAAATATATGCATGCACACCTAACCAAAAGCGTATATACGTGTATAATATATAAACATTATTAATTAGTAATATAGTATGTTTGTTATAAGTAATGATATGTTAAAACTATACATATAAAGAGAAATTACATTAAAATTGGTTATATTAAAAGATATGAAAACTACATATATAAATACATATATTTACATGCATTAAAAATAATCATAAGCATAACATATTTATGATATATAATTTTATTTCATTTATAATAGTAATACCTTATTGTTCTAATATGATAATAAAAAAAAAACCTTCAGGGTTAACGCATTTTTTATACACATGATTTATTATATATCTCTAAGTTTTAATGTTTATAATTAATTAAGTAGTATTAATTAAATTAAAGCAAAGAGGGTGTCTAAATAGCACAGAGGGTGGTGTCCGCCTGGCAGGCAAATCTATATTTATAAAAATCCAAACTATATAATTATGTAGTAAGCTTATGTATTACTATAGGTAATAAACAAATATAATTATGGCCAAAGTCTCTCATAATAAATTTATAGTAAAGAAGATCATCTATTTAAATTTTCATAAGATATATACTAAAATGAATGTACAATACTTAATGTTTAGAGTGAAATATAAATCTCATGCAAACTTAAAGGCTGCAAATTCAATAATTATACAATATTACTAAACCTATACAACATAATGCTAGCTAATAAACTTATTTTAAATAATAGTATAATAGAACTTATAACAGATTTTAAGTACGTGACATTAATATAAAAATAGGTTAAGTTAACATTATAGTATTTACACATATTAAATATTTATGGAAGCTTAAATATGTATATATATATATTATAATATATAGAAACATACTTGGGAATCAATAATAAAATACCATGGGACAGCAATATTTTATAATGAACAAAGTATATAAAGAATATCCCTTAATATGAATTTAATGTATAAGAATAATATTTATTGATAAAGAAGAACAAGTGTGAAATGCTTTCATATGTAATTTACAATTCACCTAAATTAATTACATATAAGTAAATGATCAATAGGAAAGTCTCATGCATTACACATTTTAGAGAAAAGCAAACAATTTTGAAAGTTAAGCCTGTGTACATTGTTTTTGAGCCTTAAATCACTATTGAAAACCAGCGAGACTGTTAATAAATCATGTTATTTAAATCAAACTAAAAAACGGTGGACTATATTATCTAATCACATTAAATTACTAAGTTACTATCCATAAAATATGTTATTTAAAACACATTAAATAGTTATAAGTAAACATGTTATTTAGATCATATTAATTGATTATCAATATAATTGAAAAAATTCTTTGTTTTATTAAACATATAATTGAAAACACTATTTTAAATTATTGTAGAACAAGATTTAAATTTGAGACTTAATGATATTAGAAGTCATTATTCACATATGGCTAACCAAATTAATGAAAATGTAAATGGCACATTAAAAAACTATAAAATAAAAAAAAGAATGAAACAAAACATAAGGGTGTGGAATTTGTATAGCCTTTAATTTATTTCAATGTAGAGTGTAACCGAACGTTAAAAACCCAACATCCAAGAACTCACCCCTCAATTGGCTAAGTACATAAATAAGGCTCACCTTCGTGAATTAGGACGTGACCAACTATGTTGTGAGTGTGTTCTTAGCTTAGCGCCAAAGCAAGGCCTTAACCATTAGATTTACAGAACATGAACTAAGCAATGCCCATACTTGCAAAGGGTATCGGATAGGAATCCTTAGACGCAATGTACCCGGTCATGGTGATGTGATTCACCAACAATAAGGGTTTGGACAACCTTAGGTTGTGACTTACCCATGTGGTCTAGAAACTAAGGTGGCACAATATGGGTTATGCCTTCATGATACAAGCTTAAACTTGCACCAGTAAAAGAATAATAAACTCTCTTTAAATCTAAGAACTCACACTACATATACTCTACCTTATTTATGTGATGGAGTCTCCCCGTTCCCTCTTTATGTAAGTGGTTGGCATGGAATGCTATCCCCTTTATTAATGAGATGGATTTAACCTAACCTAACGTAATACCAAACCCTACCTAGGTCAACCTTAAGGGTGTTTCTAACCTCATTTGAACCAACTAGAAAATCTAATTGAAACATCAAAATAAAAAGAGTTTCTATCTAACTTTATTTAGAGTTTTTAATAAATATTTAATAACACCTACCGGACCATCACTAGATACCCAAGTACACTAGATGGGCCTATTTTTTAGTATACTTGAAACATTCGACATAGTACAATAGGTGATAACAATCAACCTTCAAAATAAAGAATCAAATTATAATTAAAAAGATGATGCACCTTTCGCCTTTGAAAATGTCAACATCCTTGTTGATGTCTATCTCCAAGACTAGACAGGTTAGAAAACATTAACAAAGAATTAATGCTAATCACCTATGTGCAATTAATAAAAAATTCACATAAGTTTTTTACCTCCCTTTATGCTCAAAACTAATATTCACTTAGTTGTTAATTCAACTACTAGAGGCACCACCTATGACATGAAGTCATATATAAACCTTTGTATGTCTGCAAAATCTGTCACCCAACACACATACAATAAGTTAGTTAATTTATTTACTTTAATTGTAATTTATATTGGAGGCTTCTAGTTAATATTGTTTGCCGGTCTCTAGGTTAACAAGAAATAAAGATTTACTTTATTTCTTAACCTTTATTACAATTAACTTAGGACCTCACCTCAAACTCATTCATTAACTCCATTATCTTTTATAAAAATTCTCCAATAGTTCCCTCCTTGATTCGCATGTTAGATAACCCTTCTACTTAACAAGATATTCAAGCTTACATTTTTGTCACTTATGAATGTTCCGCGTTCAATATGGCTTCAACCTTAAATATTTTTTTCTCCTTGCTGACTAGTTCAGGAGGCGAACATAAATTATTATATCTTCTTTTCGAATATTTCTCATTTTTGTGGAATGGCTTGAGCAAATTGACGTGAAACACATTATGGACCTATGTAATGCAAAAAAAACTTTCTCAAAAGATTGTTGGAACTTTCAAGTTTCTAGTATTTAGTAATACCATATCTCCAACCTAATATTCTATGTCATCTTAATGCTTATCATATTACTGATGATACCTTTTTTATGTTGCAGTCATTGCTAACGAGCAACATCCCATGCACGATGCAATTTTTAGCAAACTCTACTACAAAGGGGACTCAAATAGCATCGTCTTTTGGCAACACCATATCCTAAGGAATACCATCCTTATTCCCAGTCAACACCTCCATCAGGCTACACTTAATCATGTGTTGAGTTATTATACATATCTCAATCAATTCAAGTGATCAACCCAATTAAGTTAACTATCCTTTCTGTTTCGGATGGTAAGTCATACTAAACTTTGGCATTATATTGTACTGAACTTTAACATTGTACCATACAGCTTAAATAATATTTCCCAAAACTTGCCTATAAATCGATTTGAGATCATCATTTTTGGTAAATCACGCACTTTTATGATCTTGTAGAAGAAAACTCTATTGCTTGTTTTGCATTTATTATCTATACTATTGGAATAAAATAAGCAACTTCTGAAAATCGATCAACCATCACCATGAGGGAATCAAAACCACTAGATTTTAACAATCCCATGATAAAGTCAAAAATAACACTTTGAATGGTTGTTGTGTGAATTGGTATAGGTTATAACCTCCCAACTTGTTTTTGTGATTGACTTTCCACTTGTTGACATGTAGAACATGTCTTAACATATTAATAATATTACTTATCATTCCCGACCATTTTAGTAAAGTCAACGTTTTGTGCCTTTACCATGTTTTGCCAAAGGAACATTACAATGTTCCATGTCCCTTCTAAAATATAGAACCTCTTCTCTTTATAGTAAAGAACTTCATCTTGTATTGCAAAATGCACTTGTTTGAGTGTATCCGTTCGGCTTTCCACCTTTACTAAAATATCACTATTTGTTTTCTTTCTACTATCAAGTCTAAGGCCCTCTTAGCAAACTCATCTTGAGGATTGCCCTTATAAAACTCATCTACCAAGTAGGGTGTAAAATTAACTTGTAATTACAGGTTTTAGGCATTAGGTTTGTCAAGAAAAAAATATATATTATCAAATGACTTGTTATGTACTCTAAAAATTGTCAATATAATCACTAAATAAAAATTACATAAGTAGTCATACGTATTTTTATATGATATAGACTTTATACATTATATAAATAAATACATATTAGTAAGGGCAAAAGATAAATAGGGCAAAAGAAGCATTGACATGAATGGGTTGTATTAGACTTAGTAGTAACCAAGCAAGGCACAACTCACATATACAGTGATAACTCTTATTTTAGGAGGAATGAGCCACACTAGAAAAAGCAAAAACTTAGTAGAAAGAGTCTCATTGACTCTTATTTTTCTCTATCCACTCTAAGATCTAACAATGGTGCAAACTTTAGCAATACCTAGCCTCAAGACCAAAATGAGAGTGGAGGAAAGGTGGAAACAAAAGAATTGATCAGAAAGTGGTGTAGTTAATCGTTCTTAAAACATCCTTGGAGTAAGCTTGTAAGAGATCCATCAAGTAAAAGTAAAAATGTTATCCTTTCTTTTTATTTTAATTAATTAAATTTTTACTTTAGGTTCTCATGCAATTATATAATGTTCTTAGTGAAGCTACTAAAAAACAAAATAAATACACAAGACAAGGCATCACAAATTTTCAACTTTCTACTTTGAAGTTACAGTATGAAACTACAATTCACAAAGATGCTAAGGCTATCTACAAAGCTCATATGAAAAGAATGGAGCAATAACAACAAAAGGGCCCAATGGATTAGCATGTGAATGATTAACATGAAAGAATTATTTAGGTTAAAGCTTAATTTATATTGTAGTTTCTAAACTTAATCTATAAGTGATTATTTAAATGTCATGTGATGAAGCTAGTTCACCATCTAGTGGTATCCAATCTTCCACTTGATATTTTAGCTTTTAAAATCCAGAATTATATCTACCAAGGATGTCATAGTTTTTACTATGACTCGACCCTTTACTTTGGACGTTGACTGTTGTTACCTATTATACTATGTTGATGGACCCTAGATGTAGTGAGAAACAGCCCCGCTTAGTGCACTTAGGTGTTTAGGGGTAGTCCGGCTGGCTATCTTTTAAATGTTGCGAGAAACTCTAAGCGAAGGTAGCACTTATCTTCTAAAAAACCCACCCCTAATTTGACGTCCTAGTAAAGATGAGTTTGGCATGTTAATAGGGTTAGGACACCCTAGGGTTGACCTAACCCTAGGGTTACCCTAACCCACGCCCTAAAAACCCCCACCCCCTTGGGTAGGGTTTTAGGGTTAGAGTTAGGCTAAGTTAAACACTCTCTCATTAACTTAATAAGGGGCTAGCTAATTTAGTGCCAGCCCACTACCATATAGGAAAAGAGGGGGGGCTTCATCACATAAATAAGGTATAGTATGTAGGAGTGAGGATTCCTGGGTTCATGATTGAGCTCATTACTCTTCTCCTAATGCAAGCTCTAGCTTGTGTCATCAAGGCACAACCTTTTTGTGTGCCGCCCTAACTTCTAGACGATTGGGTACGTCCCACCTTTGGGATAGCTTACCCTTAACGTTGGCAAATCCATGCCTGGGAGGTCTTGTCGCAATGCATGTTCCAAGAAGCAGAGGTTGAGGCTTTCTCTAGCCTCCTCTTCCACATCAAGCTAATAGCAACACTCACAACTAACCAGGGCACGTTCGTGTCCTTGTCCAACTGTGGTTGTGGTTCTTGATTAACAGGGTTTCCTTACCGGGTCTTGAGGGATAATTGTAGGGTTTTAGAGTTAGCATTTAGGAGCCACGTTTGTGTCACTTGGTGCAACTCTCAAATTTAAAGGTTATGACATGAGCCCACATTGGGGAAGGCAGTGTCACATATAGATGTGACACTGGGCTAAACGTCACACGATACAACACCCGAGGCACGCCCTTTGGGGTTATGTCATGGGCTTATTGCCAAGGGTTGGATACTCTAACAAATAAACATGCTTGTGCTCGCACTAAGGTGCTAAGCCTTGGGCATTTGCTCAAGGGAGGTTAGGTCTCGTAACCAGGTGTGCTTAGGCACAAACTTGGCTAGGGAGTGTCTTCCTTGGAATCCAGGGGTTGAACAACCTAAGCTTGTTAGCAGGAGCCTTTTCGTGAAACTCGCAAGGTCATGTACTTAGGGTTTTTCAAACTTAGCCTTAGGGAGTTTACTTAATAGAACACTCGTGTCCGCCTACGGCGCACACTCGTGTCCTCACTAAGTACTAGCCCTAGGTCTAGGGTATGACATGGCCACCCAAACCCTTAGGGGTTAGTCATGGTTCAAGGTACCCCTTGTCACCCTAAAGGGGTTATACTCCCGGATAAGGGTGATTCCTCAAGGGTAAGTGACGATGCCTTAGCTTTGTCACGGGGGTATGTGTGAGACACATCTCCTTTGTGGGGTTAGGGCATGAGCCTGTCTAGGTCTACTAGGACAGGATTTTAAAGTCTAATCCTCTAGGGTTCAGGGGATGGTCATTCTAGGGACTTAAGGTAGGACTTTAAGTCTTTTGCCTAATTGGGACCCTGAGTCAAACTCTTAGGGATATCTTGGAAGACTTAATGTTGCTCACACAGGGTGATGATGCCGAATGGCCACTTGGTAGGCACGTGTTGCCACGTGTTAGCCCTTTGGGTTAAAACTTTGACAAAGGAGCTCCAAACTTTCCATCCAGTAGTGATTACTCATCCTACATAAATCTTGTGGTAGCTCATGACTTTTTGGATGTGATCAATATTGTCATCGATTGCAAGGTCTTTGACAATATCAAGGAAAGTCCATTTTTTTCAATTTTAATTGATGAGAGTATTGATCGTAGTCTTATTGTCTACATGATTACTTGCATCAAGCAAAGGAGCTATGGTGCAACTTTGTGAAACTGTTGCCGATTCAAGATGGAAAAGCATAATCCATCTTTGGAACACTTCCAGGTTTGCTACTGGAATGAATTTGAGCATAGAGAGGTTGGTGGCTTTACATCGAATGGAGCATCAAACATGGCTGGCTGCAATGGTGGAGTAGTTTAGAAGCTTAGAAGGATTTGTCAGAAGCTCATTGGGGTTCATTGCATAGCTCACTGAGAAGCTCTTGCAACTAAGGATGATTTTGTGACAAATTGGCAAATCTTTAATGCACTTGACAAGCTAGCTCGTAAAATCAAGACATGGTTGGAGAAAAAGCTTTTTATAGCATAAGGAGCTTAAGGAACTTTTAAGTTCTTATAGGTTGAAAGAGTTAAAAATGCTAGCAATGCATGATGTTCGCTAGTTGCAAAGGGTGAAGTCATGCAACGACTTTGTGTGGCTATGCCAACTTTGTTGGAGCAATGAAAAAGTGCTGACAAAGCTTAGTATTCTAGCTTGACTACTTTTAGGTATCACATTTTTTAGAAGAATTCCTATGGAAAGGAAAAAGCCCAAAGTTAAAAGTGTTACAATATTATACTTTAAAACTTCTGACGAGAAATAATCATGGTTTTGTCATAACTTTACCACCATTTTCTGCAAAAAGTGTGACTTAGGGTTTCAGTTACTAGGGATTGATGTTAATTAGAGTTAAACCATGCCTTATGGCCATAATGCAGCATCATGTAGCATTCTCATACATGTGCATGTTTATGGTCATGCATGTACATTTGTATGCTTTTGTTCTAGATCTAGGGTTTCATTCTAGGGTATGATGAATGGAATGTATCGCTTGGAGTCGGCAATCCTTGAAAGAACTCGCTTCAATAGGTTAGAGGATTTGATTCAATGGCTTGATATGCAGATGGCTCGTGGCTGCTCAATGAAGGATTTGGCACAGGTGCTAGGCTACAATCCTAAGTATTTATCTTTTGCTCTCCGGAAGTTGGGCTGGAAGGGTCAATTCTCACAACTAACCATGCAACAAATTCGGTCAACAATCCAAGAAGCTATTCCACTAGATCGATTTGGAAGCAACTGGGGTGTGAAGGTTGTAAAGGGGTATCTTGCATCTCAGGGTTGTCGCGTTTCAGAGTTAAGAATTTTTATATATATATTTTTTTGGTGATTTTCATAGATGTTTTTCCAGGAAAAGAGTGGGGCGTGCATTACAGTCCATAGATCCTTCTAAAACTGAACGCAGGAAAACAAGAGTCATTGTACGAAGGACTTATGACATTATGGAGCCAATGCTATTGTGGCATATGGATTGTAAGTTGTCTTAGTTTGTTAAGTTATTGATATGTTTTTTTTTGTAGCTTATGATAAGTTGGAGGGCTACGGGATGCGAGTCCATGGATTTATTGATGGTGGTACTCATTACCTTCTTTGTTGTGTGGTGTCTCGGAACAAACGTGCTGCAACTATATACAATGTCTATGCTGAAGCAATTCGACAATTTGGACGGCCGAAGAGAATCCGCTCTGATTTTGCATGTGAGCACTCTCTTTGAGCTAGATATGCAACTCACATTTCCGGGTCATCAACAATGCTTCCTAAGAGGTAAATCAACTCGAAACCAGGTAAGTCATTTGTTTTAAACATTTTTGGAAACTTGTTTTATTTTTTTTTCCACTATAGAGAATAGAACGGTTTTGGCGGGGTTTATTTGAGAAGGTTTTCTGGTACTACAAGTACCTAGTCAACCTCATGGAGGACGTTGGACTGTTGGATATTTCAAATCCTTGGCACAAGGAGTCATTATGCCTTTCTTGGATGCCTGAGATCCAAAGTGCTGTTGACGAGTATATCAGTGCATGGAACTATCACATAGTGCGGGCTACACATGATCGTAAGTCTCATGTTCCTGTGAAAGAATTCCAGCCCGAGGAGCGGAGAACAAAGTAAGCATATTTTTTTTTTCTATAAATGTTTAACACTTCCTCATTACAGTGTCATTCCTCCTTTAACGTCTAAGGAGATTATGGTCATTGAGGATGAACAGAATGATAATGAACCAGGTGCTTTCTTGCCAAACGTAAGCTCATTTTCAGTGTCATTTGATGTAACTAATCACTATCCTAACAGGAGTTCCGTATTGTTCGAGATGCTGCATATAAAGCTAACAAAACAGGTTTGAAGGAGGACGTGTTGTTTTTGTTACATCTTGATCTGACTTTGGAGTGTGCATCTGCATTCCAACAGAACTTACCATTGCAAGATCATGTCGCTCAAGTACTTGAAGGTGGAGATGATCACCGGAAAAATGTTGTCAACATGATAGTGCCGTTCTTATGAATATATGCTTTATTTCTTTATATGGAAAGCTTTCATTTTATTTCTAGCTTTATTTTTATTTCTAAGCAGCTCCTATGTTGTTTACAAACAGTATCCCATACATGATCTTGTATAGACTCACAAGTCATTAGATATAGAAGTTAGAAGCCACTGTTGACATATATGTCATGCCGCAGCCTCTAGCTGTTCAACATATTTTTCTGGAAGCTTTACGAACAGTATCCCATGCATGATCTTGTATTGACTCACAACACCAAGTCACTAGGCTATAAAGTGAGCCTTTGAAGCTTTACAAATAATATTCCATGCATGACTCGTTCATGTGAAGACTCATTACCTTAGATACTTGAGGTTTAGGAGCACTCCTGTTGAAACAAGATAGGGTGGTAAAAGCTTTAGGATGCTTCAAGGTAGCCATGGAGTATGTTTATACGAGGATGAGGTTTGAAATCCAAGCCGTTTGATTTCATTGGCTAGACCAATCTCGACCCTTAGAAATGTGGTTTGAAATTGCAGGTTTTAGGTTTCCTGGATCCTTTGCACAAACAAATAAGAAATGGCATCTATGGAAGCAATGGCAATGAGCATGGCATCTCTCAGCAGCGATTCATTGTTTATGTGCAACAAATGCAGCAAATGGACAGCTTTATGTGGGAATAACATATGTGGAGAGTGCTAAATCGTCTGGTGTAGGTATATATACTCTTGTGTGTGTGTGTGTGTGTGTGCACGTGCGTGCGTGCATGCGTGTGTGCATGAGTTTGTAGTGAAAATTCAAAATTGTCTCCAATGCTAATATTATCAAAGCTAAAGACACATCTTCACTAGAGAACAATGCTATGTATGATCTTGCATATAACAATATAGACTCACAGCACCAAGTTAGACTAGGCTATAAAGTGAGTCCCTAAAGCTTGGCTAGAAGTATCTAAGGACTTACATTTCAATTAACATGAAATAAATATAAAGGAAGTGATTCATTAATAAAATGGCAAAAAAAAAACATAGACTTAGTTCAGGCATAGCCATAGTCCTTGTAGGCAATAGAGAAAAGCAGCTTGTTTTGGAGAACTTTAAAGCTTGAGTATGTGTTGTGAATACACAGGCTCCTAGAACACGTTCGTCCAACGGGAAGGTACTCTTCGGACTTCACAATTCCAGGTTCGAACTTGATGCTTAAACTGATGTTCTTTTTGAAGTAGCTCCTATCAGTCACAAACCTGTAGAACTGCCACAACTCCTTTGGTGTCATCTTTTGAATAACAGTTTTGAACATTTCGTAAGTCATTCTTGGGAGGTTCACGTTGACACACTCACGTAGTAGTGGCTCAGCTTCAACTCCAAATGAGGCAGAGAAGGTCCGTTCAAGGAAGTCGACTCCTATGTTGTCAAGGACAAAATGAAGCTCTGCTTTCCTCGTGCTTCCAGCATTTTGTGCAAAATTCTCAATGGTGAATCGAAAGCCATCTCGCAATGCAGTTGCAGTAACGTTACACTCCTTGAAAAGCCGATTGTATACAACTTGCCTCATGACTTTGTTCACCTCATCCAAGAACGTCTCTCCAACCTTGATTTGCATCCACAAAAGTGTGTAAGGTTCCAAAGCTTTGACATTTGGAAGATGTTCAATTCCCGCTTGCTGAGCCTCATGAGTTGTGAAGGTTCGTAAATGGTTCAACGGATCCCACAGGTCAGGTGCAGATGCTTCAAGGTCTTGTTCAAAACGGCCCCCTGGATTGAACCTCGGATCATTAATTGCTGGCATATTGTCCACGAGCAAATGAAAGGTAGCATAAGTACATTTCCGAGGCACACAAGCTTTTAGCCGCACAAGGTGGAACATAATTTGTCCCATGATCATGCACTAAAAAATAATGTAAGCTCATATATCACAGAACTCTTTTTATGTTACCTGTCGATGTGCTTCCTCTTCTAGCTCCTCATCTTCCATGACGAGAGGATGCCAAACATGCCCGTTTTTACTATGGCCAAAGTATTCTCTCAACTGGAAAATAAAAAAGTACAACTATTAGAAAAACAAAAAAAAAAAACAGCTTACATGTGACGAAGCTTGCTCCCATCCTGCCGCAAAAACACGTATACTAGGACCTCCTGTGTCAATGGTGCCATGTTCGATGATGCCTTTTCCCTTGTAACCATACTGGAATGTTGGTCTTGGAAATTGTTTAAACATGTCCGGATGAAAAGAGCTATCAAAGTAGAAGTACTCGCTATCTTCAAGTACCTAGTAAATACAATATTAGAAGAATATGAACTTGAAGAAAAAAAAAAGTACAAACCACTTGCCGAGCCACAGGAACATCCTTCCTATATAGCTGAGAGAATGTCTTCATGATAACTTCATCAAATATAAAGTCCTGCATATCCGCAAATATCTCTTCTGCAGCCTTTAGTAATTTCCAACTTGTTTCTCCATGGTTCTTTTCTTTTGCATGGGTTTCACTCTCCAACTGTAACTTCTCCTTTTCCACCTGTTTTTTGAGCTTTTGCTGAGCCTCAAGCCACCTAGACTCCATGTTGTTGTACTTCTCATGATAAGCAACAGCAAGTGTGATGTGGTTTTGTCCAGTATTACAAATGCTGCTTGAAGTTGTAGAAAAGCCCTCCACAATATCACAAATGGAGGTGCCAAAGTTATCAAAAGGTGGAAAGAGTATCCCTGCACATTGATAGAAGTGAGGAATTGCTTGTACAAAAAAGAACATTACCTCTAGTTGCCCTCGGCACTAATTCATTAGCATGATCATGAGGTGAGACTAATTCTTCCCCAAGAGGAAATGAAGGAGTAGCCTCTTCAGGAAGTCCATGTGCAGTTGACAAACTACATTGTGGAACTTCTGAAGATCCAAAACATGAACCTGCATGCATGCAAATAGTAAGAATAAACATATAAATAAGTGCACCTTTTGACTTGCTAAGAGGTGTTCCATTTGCCGTCGACGTCTCTAAGTTGGAGAATTCATCAATGTCTTCGTTTTCCATGTTGAAATCTTCAGTTGCATCTTCCACTAGCTCAACTTCTTCGTGGATAGTGGCTGGATCATCCTCCTCAAGTACATGCTCTTCCACAAGCTCATCGGGATCCTCATAAGTTGCATGATTCTCAACTTCTATCTCTAGCTGTTCCTTAACAATCTTTTTGGGACGAGGATGTTGAAGTCTTCTTTCCTTCTGCACAAGCTCACGCTCAGCAGTTTGAAAATAAAACTTTTGCTGCCAAGGTTGTAGGTGCTCTTCCTTCCACAATAGCACGACTGAAGGCTGTCCTTTTGTAATGTAGCCTGTTCGGTGAACTGGTGTGTCCGGACTATACACAGCAGGGAAGTAGCTTGCCTCTCCAACTGATCGTGGACGAACACTAATGCCGGCTCTCTTGACCCAATAACCTTTTGGCCTCCGCTTCTCTTGTTCATCTATCTTGAGCTTCGCAAGTAGCTGGACTGCAACAGCTTTTTGAGCTGTCCCAGGAGGGAACTCTTCAAAACACTTGTAACCATCTCCCCATTTTAAATCTGCTAGAACATTCACCTCCACTGGCAATAACTTCTTGTGTTTAGTATAGGTACGGTTCTTGTCCACAACAACAGCACATGCCACACTCACGCTAAACCAACGAGAAATCATCTTCAAGTTAACAGCAGCCAAGGTTGAACTGTTCAGATGTGTACGTCGTTTGCTATTGACTCTGGCAGTGTCATCCACCATTTTGGTAACCGCTTCACTTAGCAACGTAGATGATCCATATGTATTCTACAAACACAAAATTATTGGACCATTTACATTTAAACCAAGAAAAATTACCCTTGCTGCAGTTGTCATCTCCTGCATTTGACTTGGTGAAGGTGTTGAATGCTCTAGAAGTTTCAAACCTCGTTTGACATCCTAAAAGTACATCTCAGTAATTACAAAAAAAAAAATGGCAAACACAAAGTAAAAAAGCATACCGTTCTAGGTAGCACTTCAGCTAGAAGTCCTTGTCTAGAGCATTCTCTTGTTGAGAAGTCATTGCATTTCTGTAATGGAAGAGCAAGCTTCAGCAAAAATGTGAAAAAAATTACCTCTCGATTTGTAGTCTTAGATGGAATGAAAGCTGAACGTGCATTGTCCTCATCAATATCCTGCAAGTTTAGAGAAACTAAATGGACTTCAAGTGCTTGAACATACCTCTGAGCTATCATCTTCTACTACAATGGGTTTATGTTGATGTATAGAAGCTTGTAAAACTCGCCGTGAAACACCAACCTCATCTAGATGAGCATTTAGTGCATCAATTGAAGGAACATCTGCTCGAGGTGCAATTTTCCTTCTTCTTGGAGATGTCTTCAATGGAGAAACAATGTCCAAACCCACTGCTTTCCTCTTTTGCCGAGTCATCTGCATTGGAATGTGAGAAAACAAAAAACAGGGATGAAAAAAATCTTACCGGTGCCATGAAGCTTGGCTCCTAGGGCTCGCACCGCCTAAGTCAATTAAATGCCTATCTAATTTTGGATTCAATCTAGGCCATTGAGGCAATCAACGGTCAGCCATGCATAGATGAGATCATCATATGCTTGGATGAATATGTTAGATTCCATACATAGCCATGGATGACTATGCTAGATTCCACATATATTCTTGAATGAATATACTAGATTCTATGATACCCATCCATGCCTATTTAACCCATGTATCCCTAGAAATTGAAACCCTAAATCACACTTTTGCAGAAAATGGTGGTAAAGTTATGACAAAACCATGGTTTTTTCTCGTCGGAAGTTTTGGAGTATAGTATGCTGCACTTTTAACTTTGGGCTGACCTTTTCCTTTCCATAAATTCCTTATATGTTTTTTAAAATTTTTAGGTATAGTTCTTTATTCATCTTTTAGTGGAGTTGTAGCATAGTTAAACAATCTCAATATTCTTTGCAATCAAAGCTGACATATTGCTTAGACATTACATCTTTTCCTTGACCTGACTCTTGAAGCTTTGAAGAGCGCTATCTACTTCTTACAAAGGGATTTGGCAATGGATTGCCTTTCCTTTCAAAGTTCTTGAGGGATAGTGCAAGTGGATAGCTTTCTTATCAAAAAGATGGGGTTTCTCGTTTTGCACAAGTTACAATATAAGGTTGTGAAAGTATGAAACATGCTGGAGTTGGAGCTAATCATGAGACCTCAAATGCTGGCACTCTAGCTAGGCAACATATTGATCTAACATTAATGAGTTAACTCCAGGTTCTTTATAGGATTCTGTGAAGAAGGGTCATGCATATGTCCAAGCTATAGTGGATGCATTAAATGCTTGCTTTCCAAATAGTGCCTTCTTTAACAATTTCAAGCTATTTTGGCCAACATCGTATCTAAGGGATTTCCAAGAGTGCTCAGCGACTAAAAGAACATGGCTTAACAAGTTGTTGCAAGTAGTTAATATGGATTCAAGAGTGGTGATATTGTAACTTGCAACAATGAGTTGGATGATTTTACATGATTTTTACAAAGGAGCATTGGAAACAAAAGAATGCATGATGCATGAAGCTTTTGCAACTCTGATCGTTAGTGGATATGTTTTCAAGTAAGAATAATTTTTATATTTTAAAAATGATAACAACGTTTTTATAGGTTTGATGAAGTAATTTCAACTCTACATGGTTGTTCCTACGAACATGGCATTATGTGAGAGAGATTTTCCTTGTAAAATAGCACCAAGTAAGAGAAAAAGCTGCTTTGAAACTTCATACATTAGATACATTAATGATGGTGCAATTAAATAGTCTAGATCCATCTACTATCAATTAGTATGATGTTTTTCACGTGTGGAGGAACAAAAAAGAGACGGTCTCATCATGTAGCTACCAATTGAAAAAAAATAAAAATTGTTCAATTGTTTACCTAAAATTTAGAAATAAATTTCCATGTGACCTAAAAAAATAATTAAAGAGCTTGTCAAATTTAAGCCCTAACCATGACAACTAAGAGATGAGAGAATATTCTCTCAAGGCAAGGAGAATATACCCATGCAAACAAGACCATTTTGATAATGCGAAGGGATTCCGCAAGGTCGTATGATCTTGCCAAAACAACCATTGGATGAGGGGATACCATCCAAGGAACCGCCACATCGCCAGTAGGGAAGCTGGCAACATGAAGGGGATTCTCAAGGACAGTCAGAAGAAGCCCATCATCATCACCAGCCCCAATAGGAAGGGTCGGAGCATGGAGAAAGAATAGGGTGCCAACAAGGCACCAAGACATTGACCTCCACACCTGAGGTAGAAGAATCAACTTTGAAGACTCCCCAAAAACATAGGGGACAAAACAAAGCACCCGATAGCCTATTAGCCCTTGCACTTAGTAAGATGTAGGGGAGCATGGTGGTAGTGCATATAGGGAGCAAACAGAGAGAATGTAGACCAACACATACACAAGTTTGAACATGTGTGCAAGTTGCAAGAGATATTCGACAATTCTAAGAAGTTAAGTGCTTTCACTTGCACCTTAAAGAAGAAGGCGCATGCATGTGGATGTAAATCCAAGAAGGGAGTCTATTGGAATATTGTGTGCAAGGTGTTCCTAGACTCCTTCATTGAGGAAAAGAGTGAAAAGAGGTATATTAACTAACATAAAATAGAAGATAGGGGAGTCCATTGATGACACAAATCCAAATGCTCAGATATGGCTTGATGGAAAGATATGCCTATCAACTTCACTAAAAGATGTGGTATTAAAAGGGCTTGCAACCAAAGATTTGCAAGTGAATAGGGTTGGATGACAAAAAACCTTTGATAAGCTACTCAAAATATGCTAAGATGGCGCAGAAGCAGGTGGTCGAGAGGCGCCAAGAGTGAAGGAAATGGGAGAAGTTCCAAGGAGGAGGCGAATGCAATGACCATGGATGATGAGGACCTCTCCAATGCACCAAGACTAACTCAGAAGGACTAGCATCATGGTGTCAAGGATTAGGGGTGAAACCCAAAGGAAGAGGATAACAAATCGAAGATCAGGAAGACTAACTTGATGGCAACTCCTGCCAAACTAGGATATGTGACGTGAGGAGATAAATATTGCAAAGTGTGCAATGTCTGAGGATCCCACACCATGAATAAGTGCTATAAGCTGGCGGAACTCGTCAACAAGGCCCCACCAACAAGTGGTCACAATGGCAATTGAACGGAAGCCCAAGATGGAAGCAACTAATCACTGAGACTAGGGATGGTAGTAGGGAGAAAGGCAAGACCACCCCTGCAAGCGATCGCGCTCGGGAGAGCATTGGCACTAATCGCAATCTTGGGAGTCGCAAGGCTAGCAGCCATATATAGACAGAGGGGCAATGTGATTGTCGAGGACTTCGCATGCCAAATGTGGTGGTTCTATGAAGTCTCAATAGTTGCCAAGATGTTGTGGTAGCGTCCAGTCCTGGGGGTCTACCTCGACAAGCCGGACTTACCTGGGGAGCACTGGAAGGTGCTGAGATGGCCTTTACTCAGAAACCGTGAGGGTCCATGTATAGGTGAGGAGGAGTTCTCCTAGGTGTAGTGGTTCCACTTCTTAATTGTATATCGTCGGACTAGGAGTGGGGCAAGAGGAGAGTAACCAAAGAAGGTGGTGGACATAAGAAGTAAATATACATATATTGCCTGTTTGAGTACAAAGCTACCCCAGAGAAGGTGGAGCAAGATACAAAAAAGAAGACGACTAGAAGGACCCTGACCCATTATAAGCCTTCTTGCTTATATAGTGGGTCGGCTAGTGCTAAACCCTAGGTACAGATGGCACACTCCCATTGGTCTGCTGCCCTATGACAGAGTCTTGTCTGTAGCATTTATGCACCTCCTTCATGTGTGATGTCCCAAGTATCTTGGTAGTTGATCCGGATGATTAGATCTATGGTTAGGTTAAGCGTCGTCTGATAGCTGTTGTCGTCAATCCATACCTACAATACTTTCACCACTTGGCTGCTCTATCTCGTCGCTTGTTCGCGCCGGCTGGTGGTTTGATAGTGGTCAAACCACCGTCAACCACAATGACTTGGACATACGGCCAAACACAAGGAGATGATTTGTGCACTTTGTAATGGGCACCATCCGCTGTACTATTGCTCCTAGATTTCCATGATCAAGCCGATGGTTAAAGCTCACTCATCATAATTGAAGAACATGTCCAATGGTGCGAGCACCTTTGCTAGTGCAACCACCCCTACACTACATGCCAATCTCTTGGCTATTGTGCCATTAGACCCACAATGCATAGTAGTCACAAGGTCACAAGTTTGCCACACCAATGCCACCACCCAACCAATCAACTTGGATGAGGAAGATGAGAAGGAGTTCAACGAGGAAGAAGTCATGGACCTCCTCCACAAGTATGAGAAATGGGCTTGAAAACAAACATAAGTGGAGGTAGCCGTGGAGCAAGTGCGACTTGCCCAAGGAAAGACACCAGAAGTAGCCATGGCACTTACAGAAAACATCAGACGAAGGGTATGGGAAACCCAAGTGTCCCTCACTATAGGGGAACTATTATGATTATCACCCGGCATGTACAATATATTTGCTTGTGAGTTACACCCGTTGATTGAAAAGCTCCTAGTGGCCGCAACCATAGCGGTAGACTTCATGAATAATGTACTGGCCATCCTAGTCAAGATCACAAGATACACCATCCACAACATCATTGTAAATGGTAGATCGAGCATAAACATCATGTCAACAGAACTCCATCGAGGATTGGGAATGCAAACTCAGAAGCCATCGTTGTTCCTAGTACACATGGTAGACTAGACCAAGGTGGCACCAAAGGGCATCATAAGGGGAATAAAATTAGGATCCATAGTGTGAAATTTCGGATCAACATTGTTATCTTCGACATGCATTCAAACAGGGGATTCGACTTGTTACTCATGCGACCTGGCTTAGGGGAGCAAAGGTGCAACATGATGGGAGAGCGTGTACATTTCCCACAAAGGACGGATTAATCTCTATGGGCACAAATCAAGTTTGGGTGCCATCACCAAAATCACAACCCAAGGAATACCACATACCGAGCTGGAGCAAAGGCATGAATGATGACAAGGAAGCATCCTGGCTTGCTTACAAGATTTGTTTGTAATAAGGGACGTAGACCTCCTTCGTGAGGTAAAGGAGACCGCAATAGCATACCAAGTAACCACCGGAGAAGGAAGGGACAAAGAGTTGGAGGCCCAAGTCCCACAGTGGCTGATATTATGGAAAGAGTTGCGACACAATGCCCCACTAGCCCACAAGGAATATTGTAGAACCCACCTATAGTTGAATGTAGCTCCCGATGCAGTGGTGACTTAGGTCAATATAAGTATGGATGTAGAACCCTAATTGCTACATGTCAACACTAGTTAACGGTCATGCGACCCAAAGCAGATGAGCGATGGCCGAGTGGAGGCCAAGACTTGGGCAGTCCATCAATGGAGGACATCCAAAAGGATGTTGACCCTGTCAGGTGGTGCCAGTAGATGGAGATGGGAGACATGCAACATTATTAGTAAGCTAGATCCAATCGTTTGAATCAACCACCAAGGTACTAAGGATGGCACACATGGGGGAGGCATGTTAAGACAATAGGCCAATACCCAATCCTAGGAAGGATGTCCATTGGGAGCATGACACCTAGTCCTATGGCTCCTTGGCTGAGCTTGATCTGTGTATAAGTGATAAATTTTGTTAGAATCCCATCTTCCCCAAGAACCGCTGAGTTCGATGACGTTTCATGGGTTGGCATTTCAGTCATCACTCGTATTATCCTTGGATCCACAATGATGCCCTCATTGGATATGATGTGTCCCAAAAACTTCCCTATAGTCATGGCAAATACACATTTTGAGGGTTTAAGGGAGACTCGATAGTGTTTGAACACTTATTGAGGTGTTTTGCATGATCCTCCACTACTCCATAGGTCGTAAAGTCATTTAGGAAGGCATGGACGAACCATTGAAAGGTCGTTGATGTATTGTCCAAACGGCATCACCATAAATGCGAAAGTCCCAAATCAATGATAATTGCCAATTTCATGTTTGGTGGTTGATGCAATATCAATGTTGTTAGCTGGGTTTTGTTTTGGGCTTCAATTTGATCTTGTGCTGGCACAGTTTTGATGGTACTCCTCTCATCTTGTGGTATGTCCAAGTGAATACATCCTTGTTTTAGCCCAAAGGCATGTGGTGATTCACTTTGTGAGCCCTAGGTCTCCATGAGCGTTTGGTCGTCAGGGACTCCACATGGCAGATGTGGAGTCGATTTAAGTGGCCTTGGTGGTCGCCAAAACGCTATTGCAAACATCCAATCCTGGAGCTCCAGTTAGCGGTTTGGTAGTGTTTTGTATGTACGTGAGTGTGTGCTAGTGGCCTCTACCTGGACATCGCGATCCTTTGGGGAGAGTGTGCTCCCTAAGGGAGTAGGAGCGAGAAAGGGAGAGAGTGAAAGGGGGCTTGTAGTCAGCCTAGACAAAAAGATATATATATTACAGCTTAGAAGTACAAGGTAGCCCATCGTCAGAGACCAATGGTTAGGACTTCTATCTATTAGCAAGAACAAGACATATGAAGAAGACGAACTAGAAGGACCCATTACTCATTTGCCTGCTTATATAAAGGATTGGGTGGTACTTGAATGGATGAAAGCTCAATAGAGGGCGTTTAATGATATCAAACATCAATTGGTGGAAGCACCCATCTTATCCAATTGGAATAAGTAGTTCCACCTCCAAACATATGGCTCAAGCATCAATAGTAAGGCATGGTCTGTCATAGGAGGATGACACATGAATGTTACATCCATCATATATGGTAGCCGACTCATGACACCAGTTGAACAAAACTACTTAGAAATCGACAAGGAGTGTCTCACAATGTTTTATAGGGTCTCCAAGCTTTGCCACTACCTCCTAGGAACCACTTTGTGCTCATCATCGACCACCATGCACTACTCTATTTGTAAAAAACCACAAATAACCAAATGACTAGCCATCTTGTAAGAGTTTGACTTCACAATGGTTCATAAGGCAAATAAGCTTGCATGTTTCCCTTGACCTCTTGTCTAGGATTATAAGTAGTGACAACCTACAATGGCCCCACTGCTCGACATAATGTCGAACTCTTTGAGACTAAAGTGAGAAACCTTTGTGCATGTTAAAGGCCATTCTGCCGATTTGTAGCATGGACATCTCAAGTGGTTGTAGCCCATTTGCCACTACCTCCAAAGGATTCAATAACTTCCCACGTATGTCCCCTAGCCACAGGAGAAGCCTCCAAATGACCTTGCATTCCAGAATGGTTAGTGACTAGCTATATAAGCAAGGGAGGGATGACATTTTCTGAAGATGTCCCATCACTGGAGATCCCCAAAATTCTAGAGACAACATACATGGGACCCGTGCTAGTCACTTATGAGAAGAGAAGATGATTTTACATACGGGACTGTGGTGGTTGATGATCATTTGAGATGCCATGGACTATCAACAGATTGGACTACTAATGGATAGCTAGGGTAAGAAATACCACCCAACAATAAGTATGTTGGCATTTGAGAAGTGGGAATTGGACTTCATAGGACCAATTAACCTAAGGAGCCACTCATCACTAGCTAGGTACATCATAGTCACAATGGACCATGTAACAAAATGGGTGGAAGTGAAGGCACTCTAAGAAGCAATGGCCAAGCAGACAACAAAACTTTATTTACATAAACATTTTGGCAAGGTTGATTGCCCGTTGGAATTGGTATTAGATTAAGGAAGCCACTTCATCAAAAAGATAATCCGAGAGTTAGTCAACACATTCATCATCAGACATTGCATGTCAACAGCATATTACCCAAGGAAATGGTTAGGAGGAATCCACCAATAAAACACTGGTGACCATCCTCAAGAAGATATGTCATGAGGAACCCCAAAAATGGGAAGACATTATGGGCATACTGAATAACATTCAAGACAACAATTAGAGCCACACCATTCTGACTAGCATATGGACTGGAAGCCATCAAGCCTTGAGAATTCATTATTCCATTTGCAAATGAGTTTCACCAACAAAATCACTATGAATCAATAGTCATTAGCAGAGGTTCAACAATTGGAGCAGCTCAATGAGACACAATTTGTGGCACAATTGACTTGGGAGACCCATCAATAGTAAGTGAAGCAGTGGAGAGACTACAAGAAGAAGCTTACATGTATGAACGAGGACAATGGGTTTGGTGGTACAAGAAGCCACAAGAATTCTAGAAGGGCAAGTTCAAACTAGGATGGAAGGGTTTTTTGTTGACCTTCTCTGCTTTAGTTAACGAAGAAGCTTTCTTGACATAGTTTTTGACAAATCAACTGTAATAACCAACCATGCTTAAGAATCTGTAACTCTTGTACATTGCTAGGAACTAGTCATTGCTCCACCATTGCCACCTTTGTGGATCAATTTTAATTCCACTTGGCATCAACAATGTGCCCCAAATACTCCACTTCACATTGAGCAAATGCACATTTTCACTTTTTTGCATAGAGCTTGTTCTCTCATAGCAACTGAAGGACTCTTTGCAAATGCTCTACATACTCCTCATATTATTACTGTAAATAAGAAAATCATCGGGAGATCTCCACAAAGTCATGCAAGTAGCACCAGTCATCAACCGAGTGAATGTGGCTGGGGCATTTATTAAGCCAAATGGCATAATAGTGAACTCAAAATGCCCAAAGATGGTGTTAAAAGTAATTTTTGTAGATATGTCTCCTTCACAGCAATTTGACTGCGCAAATCTATTTTAGTGAATACTCTGGTTCCACCGAGATGATCCATGATAATATCCACATGGCATGGGCATCACGTCCTTCATTATTTGCTTGTTGAGTGCTCTGTAGTTTATGCACATCCTCATGGTGCCATCTTTTTCTTGACAAGCAATACTGATGCATCAAATGGAGACTTGCTCAATTGTATGAAGCCATATTTCAATAGCTTCATCGCTTGTCTCTTAACCTGCTACTCCTCAGCATGGCTTAGTCAAAACAGCCTACGATAAATGGCTTTCGTACCCAGTTCCAATAAAAACTCATGCTCCACACCTCTTGCAGGTGGTAAGCCATGAGGTAGTTCAAGAGGAAGACTTCAGCAAACTCCTCAAGGACAACTCTCACAATAGCTTCGCCACATTAGAAGAATCTAATTCTTGTATATACATTAGAAAGATTTGATCTTCTTGATTACAGAGATATTTCTTTAATGACATAGCAGAAAAATACTTGTTTGGAGACTCAAGTTTTTGTTCCAAACCAAGTGTCTTTCACTCCACTGGTACTTAAGATTCACTCACTTGATGCTCCACTTGATCTCATGATTCACATGCTCTACTCACAATCATCCCAAGGATGAGATCCACGAGCTGTAGCTCCATAAGAAAGAAAGTCTTTACCAACTGGTTTGTTAACCTCTAGTTGTAACTCCTCCACACAAGCATTCCAGCTCTGCATGATAGTAGCTAAGCCCTCAATCTTATATTGAGGCACAGTTTTCATGGGTAAGTTGCACTCATGCACTAACTTTGCTGAAATAAAGTTATCGCTACTCCTGCTATCCAAAAAAATTTGCACTGGACATCCACCAAGTTGTCTCTCCACCATAGTAACACGTGTGCATGGCTCCTCCCGTGCCATACAGTTTACATGCGAGCAAGAACAGACAAAAATTTACCTTGTGGTTTAGAGCTATCTCCCTTGTGCTCCTCTCCATGCTTCATCTCATGAAGCTTCTTAGGCGTCTCCTTGTCCTTGCTACCATTAAAATTTTGCCATTAGGCTTGCCCTCCTTGAACAACTTACCTTCTAGTGTCTCAACCTTTCCACATAGGTGGCAACGTTTGCTATAAATCCTTAATAATCTTCTTAGGCTAGTTGTCAGCTGCAATAAGAACTAGAGGCTACTAACTTGGACTTCGGCCTAGCACAATTGCTATTCTCTCAGTACACTTGGTGCTCACGAGGACTTGAAGAGGTGCTCTTACCATACTTCTTGCCATGTTGTTCGTTCTCCTTAAACACCTTATCCTCGTCATTTAGCAATTGAGCATACTCGACAAGCTCCTTCAAATTCTTAGATTGGATTACCGAGTTAAGAGTTTATGCAAGTGGTATAAAATAATCCTTTGTTAGTTGGTAGACACATCAATACACAATAAAGTAGCTGACTTAACTTCTCAATGTAGTCGTCCAAGGTCATCTTCCTTTGCTCTAAGTGTCACAGTTCACATCTTGCATGAGACACATCAAATTGAGGAGCATACTCCTTAAACACTCAAAGAACTCCTTTTAAGTTGCAATCATCTTTTTGTGACCTAACTGGCGTTGATTATGGATGCTTGTCCACTACCTCGCTGCTTTATCCTTCAAGGCCACTAATATGATTATCATAACTTACTCAGTAGTCACTCCTTGTGCAATAAACAAGTTTGTTGCTATCTTAGCCAACTCATAGCCTCATATGCGGATTCTCTACTAGAAAAAGCAGAACACGAAGATGATCCAATACTTGACTCTACCACCCAAGTTTCCTTAAGTAAGCTAATCTTCGATAGCATCAATTGCTCACAAATTACTTCCAAAGAGTCATTCACATATTCCTGAAATTGTTTTGCGTCTTTCACCATGGTGTACAGTTCAAGCACAATTTCCTGGTTAGTCCACTCCTCACTAGCATTATTTTTCCTTTCCACCGGTCACTCATCTCGAACCCTCATCTGATACCAAATTGTTAGGCACCACTATGTACAAACTAGAAACCCTTATAAGACCACCTAACCTCTCCTAAGCTGTCTCTAGTTTCCACACATTGCTCTCCAAAAGGCTTTCAATATCTTTTTTTTTTTTTGGATTCTTCTAAATCTCCTTATAACCTTTAAGGAATTTTAATTTGTACTTTTTAAGAAATATTCTTTAATTTGTTATATGAGTCATAACAATATACAAGCTCATCCATAACATGTTGCACACACAACACAATATAATATTATATCCGGTAGAGTGTGTGTGTTGTATTAATATTAAAATCATATGTTTTATTAAACTAAGCATTGACAAAACGTATGGTTCAAGACAACACACATGGACACATACCGGAGTGTGTGTGTGCGCTTGTGTGTTGTATTGATATTTAAAACCGTATGTTTTTATTAAACTAAGTATTGGCAAAACATATGATTTTAAATATCAATAAACACACACACACATGACAAATACTCCAAGACTTTTTTTATAATTAAAGAAATGACGGTTTTACCACTAAATATATCCATGAATGATAAAGTATATAGATATGCCAACTCATGTTATTATGCACGTGTATGTGTACATATAATATATGTGTGTCTATATACACGTGTATTGAAATAAATACACATGTACATGTAAGACCACAAGATACTGGACACCCACCTGCATATCTACACACATGCTGTATATAGTGTCAAATAATTTAATGTGTTTGTCAAAGTATTTATTGTCTTGTTATAATGAGAATATTTCTAATTTAAAATAATTCGATGCTCTTTAATGTTTTAATTTCTTTTATTGTTTTTGTCATTATAGAATCAAAAGATATTGTCTTATTATAATGAGAATATCCACATATTTAAACATGCATGGAACTCCATATTCATATCTTTATGACGTTTGTCCAATGTTCACGCAACGCAAGACAAGACAAGTCATATTTAAACACATATTCAGTTTCCAAGGGACAGTATCACAAGGGGACTCATACATGTCAGAACAAATAATACAAAATATATATTTTATACAGTTTCTTGTATGTGAATCTATAACATTATGTACATTATTTATTTAAATATTGATACATTATGTATAGAATCTACAAAGATGTACTATACATTATGTACAAATTTACACACACACATTAGGTATAAAGGTGTACTATACATATGTGTATAGAATATGCAGAGGTGTACTATGTATAGTACACACCTTGACCCAACTAAGAAGGTAATACAAGCTAAGAATATGCCACCCTTTTTTAGGGTGCCAGAAAAAGAAGATTCTTATTCCAATTACGTGTTTTCCCACGTAAGTTCCAGTCAAACATACCGGCATATAGTGGAGAACAGGTAGTCTTTTATATAGATATATAGTACTCGTATGTATTATACGGTGTATATACGTTAAGTTAACTATACAGAGGTGGTTGTAAGATCGTGTGTATGGTCCCAGTATTTCATACTCTGAGTAATGAGACGTAGGGTTCATACACGTGACGGGCATGTGAATGCATACGGCCAGTGGTCCCTCTAAATTCACCAATATATAATTCCCCCTCATCTCTCAAGTACATATATATAAGTTTCTGAGGATTTTGTCTATATACTCCTCTCTGTTGCATCAAAGTCTCAAGTCTCTTGTTCGTTTCCGGAGTCGGTGAGATATATATATATATATATATATATATGTATGTATGTATGTATCTGTATCTGTATATGTGTATGTGTATGTCACCACACACCGAATTGTACATATTTGTCTCTCCTGAGCACCACGCACGCCTATATAAATACATACATACACAGAGGATATATACTCCAGCGAAAATGCTTCAAGTCGAGCAAAGTGTGTCTAACGAGGAGCTCCTGGCGGGGCACGGGCACTATGAGGTGCTCCATTTTGCGAAGAAGAAGGTATTACTGTCTGACGACAAGGAGAGGCTCAACTTCCTCGAGCTCATGTCGCTCAGCACGGTTCCGATGGCACTCAAGGCGATAACCATCCTTGAGGTACCTCAGATCATGGCAGACGCCGGGGAGGGCGCGTTGCTGTCTGCCGGGGAGATCTCCACACACGTCAGCAGCCGGAGGGGCGTGGGAGTGAGCTCCACGCACCTCGACCGGATACTGCGGTTCCTTGCAAGCTGTGGGATCTTCAACGAGGCAGTGGTGAGATCGAGTAACGAACGACTGTACAGCCTCACTCCGATATGCAAGTACCTCCTCAGGAACGCCGGCGGGGCATCGCTTCGTCGCTGCTGCTCGTCCGGCACGACAAGAATCTCTATCAGTCACTCCACCATCTCCACGACGCGGTGCTCGGGGGAGACGACGTCGTCCCGTTCGCGCAGGCGCACGGGATGAGCCTGTTCGAGTTTCTCCAAGGGAATCCGACCGAGAGCAACCTCTTCAACACTGCCATGTCGGACATGTCCGACATCTACATGTCGGAGATAGTCGGAAACTACGAGGCGTTTAAAGAGGTCTCGACGCTTGTCGACGTGGGCGGTGGCACCGGGTCGAGCCTCGCAATGATACTTTCAAAGTACCCGCACATCCGGGATCAACTTCGACCTCCCGCACGTCGTCTCGGTGCACCGGAGTATCTCGGTAATGTCTTTGTTCACACATAGAATACGCTCGAAACCAACCTGGTTTTCCCACAGGAATGGAACACACTGGAGGGAGCATGTTCGACGACATCCCATCCGGCGACGGAATGTTCATAAAGGTAATATTCCCTCTTTTTAAAAATTCAAAACTTCCCGCATAACAGTCTCGCATGATATTCCCAGCACATAATGCATAACTGGAGCGACGACCACTGTATGAAACTGCTGAAGAACTGCTACAGATCGCTCACAAAAGGAGGCAAACTGATAATGGTGGAGTTCCTCGCGCCCGAGTCCGGCGATCACAGCCAGCGGGCTCGGGTAGCACTCAGCTACGACCTCGTTATGATGGCACATTTCCTTGGCAAGGAGAGATCCGAGGTGGAGTTTAAGGAGTTATTAAGAGCAGCAGGATTCTCACATGTACGCGTGGCTCTCAGGGTGGACTTATAGCTGTAATAGAGGCACACAAGAGCCTATATATATATATATTCCTTTGGTATATCCCTTGATGTTGTATTCCCAACTACAAAATCTCCCCCCCACAACTGTATAAATGCTTCACTTGACTTCCAACTGCATCAAATACTTCACATATTTGTTAGTTAGCTTGCTTCTCTCTCACACACACACACGCACACGCACACACGTACGTACAACACACCGAAAGAAGAGTCGTTTTCAAGTACCATGAGAGAGAGTGGCCCCCGTAGTCAACCGAACTCAACATCCTACTTAAATGAGTAATATCCATGCAGAGAAAAACACCTTGATCTGCCGTTTGACTTATAGTTGCAACTTCCGTAGTTGATGCTTGTCTTCTTATACATTGTCAATTATAGCTGTACGCGTGCGGCGTGCGTGCGTGTGCGTGTAATGACTAATTGCTCACCTGAAGTCGTATACATAGCTGTGTGTCATTCTGTATATAGTTGACAACATGCGAGCGAAGGTGCAGTTACATTTTCTCAAGGACAGGATCAAATCTCACTCTCTTTTATAATAAAATGTATACTGTTTCACATCGTTATCACCGACATATACACCTCTCTCACATTCACATATGCATTCTATACCATCACATCTAATAATATGTTATAAATCTATAGAATTACTCTTAATTAGAGAATATATTAAAATCTTTAATAAAATATATATGTAGGCGAGAAGAACTTACAGTCAATTGAAGAGTTCCAAATGAACATAGAGATCCCATGACGAATATTTTCTTTATAAGAGTAGACATATACACATGTACAAACACGTATATATCTGTGTGTGAATATATTACATACCAGACAATGTGGGCTGTCGTGTCCTCGCTATACACCACAAAACTATCTGTTGGAACTTTTCACTTTATTACGAAATGTCTATAATACAGCCACTTATTAAGTTAAACTCGTATTAACTTAATCAAACCTCATTTTCCAAGTTTTAACCACTTGGGCTTTCCGGTACTCCTTGTCTTAGCAGCAGAAACAGGAGCAGGTCTCGGGTTCGATACCTGGGTTGCCTCTGGAGCAGCTGGAGCCTGTACTGTTGTGTCTCTTACAGGCTCCCAAGGGACATATTGTAAAGCTAAAACGTCATCTTTTAGGAAAGGTCCTTGTACGTCCCCTGTAAATGATATATATATTATATATATATATAATGTGTGTGTGTGTGATGTAATACAATGATATGCAATATAAAATGTACCATCATCGTATGAGAAATAGACGATGCCGCCTGGTGCAAATCCAGCATCATACATAGCAATGTTGTAATCTTTAATCACCTGTTTTGGAGGTGTCGTATCTGAATTAAACAATAAATATATAAATAAAAGAATCAATAATCAGAATATAGCACACACACACACACACACACACACACACACACACACACAATATATATATATATATATATTATATATATATATATATATAAGAGAAGAGAGAGGAGAGAGAGAGAGAGTGAGAGAGAGAGTATATGTATATATACTTACATAGGTGGAAAGGGAGCTCTGGCTTCAGTAATACCTTCTTGAGAATCTCAAGAATCTCAACTACAGAGTCTGTAGATTTGAAGTCCGCCTCAAGAACAATGTTATCAGGGAATTGTATACGCACTGTTGCCTGGACGCATGACACAACGTGTGTGTGAGAGAGTGTGTCGTGTGTGTGTGTGTGTTGTGTGCTTGTGTGTGTGTGTGTGGTGTGTGTGTGTGTGTGTGAGAGAGAGGAGAGAGAGAGAGAGAGAGATGTGTATAGGTTATCACACACACACACACCTTTGAGATCCGTGCTCTTCGGGCTGCCATTTCTGCTTCACGCAACTTCTTCGGCTTGAGAAACCTCTCTAAAATATATAAACATGTAGTAAAAGCTTTTATGGTTTAGAATGTATGAAAATTATACATGACCCACATATGTGCATATATATGCATGTATATGTGTTTATACATTTAACAACTGACCTTCTTTTTTGTTAGCAGCTAGCCTCGCATAATCATCCGGGGTTAACTCGTAGAAGTCATCTGATTCATTTTCTTCTGTGCCTGATCAACATTAAATTCATTCAAATGACATGTACGTCCATATGAGTATTAAGAGTGTATAAACGTGGGTGTGATATATGTACTTATGTGTATACATACGTGTATCTCTCTCTCTCTCTCTCTCTCTCTCTCTCTCTATCTATATATATATATATATATGAGAGCTAACTATCAGGTATTGAGATCGTATGATAAGGTATATATACACAATATATAGTTAATTTGATGATATACCTACCTTTTGCGGGTGAAGAAGGCCTCTCCAATGATGCAGGATTAACAAAAACACGCACTTCTCGACCAACATAGCTGTATATTTCCTGTTTAGAGAATTAAAATTAATCCATATTTTAAAAATACATTTTTGTAAGTAATTTGATTAATCTGTTTAATCTATGCATCCAATATATACATACCTTAGCTTTCTCCGCCATGATCACGCTCTGCCTCCAATTCTTGTTTAGGGCTTTCTAATTTAGGGTTTTTAAACTATTAATTTGACCTTTAAACCTTTAAAATTTGAAACTTGTATATTACTAATTTTAATTCATTAATGGAAGTAAAGTACCATATTTATAGTTAAATATTAAACTTTACTAAATAATTTAATTAACACAATTAATTATTATATGGTTTTCACCACAATGGAGTGGGTTTACCGTGGCAGTCATACACCTGTCTTACGTCGTGTACAATGTGTATATTTCTATATTTTAATAACCAGTTACGGAGTGCCGAGTTTGACACCTCCGCCGCAACTGCTGGATCTCCAGTCACAAATACATTCTCTTTTAAATACCTGCAGTAACATGAATTATAATACATATTGATATATATCTCAGTTTAATCTTAATATCTATAATAAATGTATTTATTTGTTAATAGTATTAACTTCTACTTTAATATATTATGAATGTGTATTGGACAGCTTATTAATATTATTAATAATGTTGTTTTGATGTATATGTGCATGTATATATTTGTTATAGATGTGTATGTACAAAACAGTCTTTCTCACACCGTTAGATGAATATTAATAACAAAAGTATACTCAATATATGGATATTATTACTATAAGACTATCTACAAATTAAACTCATGTAATACTATATAGATAATATCAGACTTAAGAAAATGACTAAAGAAAGTATACTTCACATTACTATTTATGCATTTACCTTAAGTATATTTATATTTATTAAATAATCTTTTATATACTTTTTCTCTGTGTCTGTCTCTCTCTGTCTCTGTCTGTCTCTCTCTCTCTCTCTCTCTCACACACACACACACACACACACACGAACACGCACACACCTGTCGATAACGAAGGCATAGTCCAGATTAGGCCACTCTGCATTAGACAAGGCAGGCAATTGTGAGACACGGTCGAGGTTCGAATCCGGCCAGGGTAAGACTTTCCACCCACGTTTATCTGTTTTAATAATATCCTTACTCATTAGTGGTAAACCTCTCCTGTTTAGGCAATCCCAATCACGTACATATAGTTTACCACCTCTTAAACATTTGTTTGTCCATGCACCAAGCTCACTCCTAGTGTTAAACTCCTTATTTAATATATTATATGCGGGTAAATCACAAAAGTAAACCAACCTGTTTAATGGATTAGAACTTAATATATATTTAATCTATTCAAATTATATATATATAATGATTATGTAAAGTTAACCTGTTCTCTTGCGGTTTACATAGTTTGTACCATTCGTGTTTACGGTCCCACGGATGTAACTCGGGTTCTGGTAAAGAATCCCAAAACTCTTGTTTAGTAGGAAACTCATCATACCTGTACATTAAATAATTAATAGTTACTGATTATTCTCTCTCTCTCTCTCTCTCTCTCTCTCTCTCACACACACACACACACACACACACACACACACACACACTATATATATATATATATATATATATATGTGTGTGTGTGTGTGTGTGTGTGTGTGTGTGTGTATGTATATATAATGTAGTAGTATATTTTAATATATTTAGTAATATAAATATAGTATAAACTATACCAATCTGGAATGGTATGTGGCAACAGATCCAATAAAAGTCTGCTTCTGTCTTCAAAATCTTCAATATCTTTCTTCGCTGGTACAGGGATTATATCTCCAAACACAATCTCTGCTGGTTCATTTGGACAATTATAAACTTGCCTTATTAAAACATCAAATTAGGAAAACCGTATGAAAGAATATATAAAAAATAATATAAATACTATATTATACCTTACGTCGAGTATATCAAATGCTCCAGTTGGCTGGAGGCTATCTTCCATATATTTGAGAAACCTCATCCATATCAAAGGAGTGCAAACTATGTGTTTAATTAAACAATGTGAGCCAGTAATATATAATGCTTGTCGTTCAGGCTCTATACCCTCCATGTTTGTCCATCCTAATAGAAAAACATATATAATATTTAAAAGAAGTATTTAAATAATAACTGATATTTAATGTATACTAGAGAGAGAGAGAGCTATATATATGATGACTAACCTTGTACTAAATCGGCTATGGCAATCTGCATCTCCTTGATGGTTTGCTCGAACCCAATATACTTGCATATAACTTTCTCCACCTAATTAAAGTTAATACAATTAAGGCTTTTATTAAATTAAGTAGTTATATTTATATTATTATTACTACCTCGTGTTGTGAAGGTCGAGCTCCTGTGCACCATGGTCTCCAGCCTTCTTCAGCTTGTTGACATGTTGTGTATATAGCCTGCCTTGGTCAAGACGGGTTTGAGCCCATTGTATAAGGGGATGGTCTTCTGAGGGAATATTCATCTGTATAGAACTAATTAATTGTTTAATAAATTTATTAACTAGAAGTGCTAACTTTAATTATCTAATATATTAACTTCATACTTGTTTAGCATAATAAGTGCATTGGAGTACATATATATGTCAAGTACTCTTCATATAGGACCTAGTTTGAGTAAAATCTCGTCTCTCTCTCACCTATACCACAGATCATGTAAATTGTCATAATGCAATTGTACATGGAAACCTATAACGAGCTTTCTTATGCTGTTAAATAGCAATGTCCACACTCGAGTTTATGATAATTTTTATATATCAAACACAACACACATGCATGCATGCAAGCAAGCATACATATATATTCGCTATGCATTATAACCTGAACTTCAGCATTAACTTGTGAAAAATCACTCAACACTTGTGAATCAGCAGTTTCACAAATATGTATCAGAAACACGATAAGCATATACATGTACATATATATAATATACATCATATATTGTATGTAGTATACATACAGAGTTCTATGTGTTCCATAGAACTCACGCAACTTTACGTACACAAACCTAAGTATTGTGTGTATTACTAAACTAGTTGCTTGAAACTTAGCACTCGTTATGCCCTAATCTACATACATCATACATACAGTAAGTGTGTGTGTGTGTATTATTTGATATCCACATAAATGTGAGCCATGTACATATATAATATGCATCTGTGTAATGCATCATACACACACCACACACAACACACACAACACATATATACATAATAATTACCAGTTGTTGGTAGCCGCGGTATCCCATATATAGAAGTACTGCGACTCATGTCTTGGCCGATTCTCAACCTCAACACGGCGCTGTACCAAACGCTCGTTGAAGTACCTGAGTATATCTAAGCCGTCAATCTCAATTGGGAACGATGTTCGACAAATCCATAGTAATCGAACGGTTCTGTGCCAAAATCCAGTGGAAATTCTGGCTTATTGATCGATTTCCGCAGCTTGTTCAACCCTGTAACGATATATTGCTCTCTCTCTCTATATATGTGTGTGTGTGTGTGTAGAGAGAGCGAGAGAATACCTTTCTTTTTCCTGCATATTGCGCTCCCCAGAGTGCTCAATCCTCTCCTGAATTGCGACCGCATTTGGTTAAACCCCGAAACCCTATGTAAACCCTAAAATCTGCATTTTAATATCGTATAAAAACAATTTAAATTAATATTAATATTTATAGCAAAAGGTAATAAAGTTTTGCTTTTACACGTGTCAAAGCATGATTAGTTCAAAAATATTTATTCGTTCTCTATGCTTTTGATTATGAAATCCTGATTTTTAGTACAATCTCTAAAAATCTCTTTTTTTAACTTGAATTTATGGCTTTGATCATAAATCTATGGCTTGTATATGCAACCGTATTTTGATAATAAAATTGTAAATTTTCTCATTTTCTTTGTATTATATTATTTAAGGTACGTTCTACATACCCCTCCCTTAATCATAATTAATTAAATTAATTATTTTTAATTATTTTATACAAGACTAATGCATTTCATTTATATACATGATTTGGTATATATAAAAATTTAAATACATATTTTTTCTTGGTTTTTTAATATTCATTAATTAATTAGCTTTAATTAATTATTTATTAACAAAAAATGTCCATTTATAGCCGGACTGTATAACATAATTGTCTCATTTATTTATTTATCTTCGGTGTGACTCTTATCGGGTGCTAGAAGCACAGTCTCCTTTTAATCACAGTTATTTAAGTTAATTATTTTAATAAGTTTATAAAATTAAAAGGTTAATGCATTTTATTATATGATTTCGTATATAGAAGTTTTCTTTAAATACACGTTTTTCCATGGTTTTCATATTTATCAATTATTATAAAATTATTATTAATACAAAGGGGGGCTGGACTGTGTCCTAAGTGTTTCTTTATCGATAAAACTGACCGTGTTTACGTCATATATACAATTATAATATTTATCCTAGGTAAATAGATATACAGATGCGCATACAAAAATGTATGTATTTGTACATGTATTACTGCAAACGATTTGTTTATGCAATACTCACCTTTGCACACATGCAAACAGTAGTTCCATCTGTTCATGCTTTGTTATTTTTCCCATCAATGATACGCACACGTACATACGTACATACATACGAGTGTTATATATACATATTTATATATATATATTATATATATATATATGAGGTTATGCTCACGTGTAATAGAACACAAAGTGTAAGATACATGTAAGATTGTACATACATACGTACATATATAATAACCCAATCCTAAATATGTATATGCATTTTACATCTGCATAATTAATGTAATAGTAATATATGATTAATATTATGCATCTTATTATCGCATATTACATCTACCTTACTGAGACTCAACAATTCAACAAAAACACATGCATATACATTATACATTATAAATGATGTTGTTGGCACAGCCAAACATGTTGCCCATTCTGTATTCTCCTACGTAATCGCAAGTCATGCTCCAGATCCCTTCCCTTCAAAACATATCAAGAGATTCATAAAATCTTTCAGCTCGTCTCTCGTGGAAATCCAGAACTTGAGGTGTTTATCACGTTGCCAAACAGCCTCATTACTGCTTGAATTGCTGCGTCCTTTAGACCCTTGGGAAATGCAGATGCCGGAGATGGAATGACTACACCAAAACCCGCAATAGCGACCACCTCAGTGTAAAGAACATAATTCTGAGTGCTGGAACAACACTGGAGCTGCTTTCTTCAACCACTCCGGACGTACAGTGATTTCGATACCTCGTTGGTTCTCTACCGGATGACAATGCTGGTGGTTTCACATAAGAAATGAAGTCTCACAGTAAGCCGAATGTAGATTGAGAACAGCTTCTGAGGAAGTTTGTTCTTCGTCCGTTATGTATGGGTACTTAGGTGCCTCAAAGTCCATAGGAGCATGAGCTTAGAGAGAATCTCACCTCCTTGCATGTGTACAGCATCCATTCGTTTCTTTGACAATCAACTCCAGTCTGTGAATCTCGCTTGTTATCCTGGCTTCTGAAGTTTCGTATCTCCTTCACTATGTTGGACTCCATCCGCTTGAGTACACCAATGGTTAACTCACTGGTACCATCCGTGGTACTATGCTCACTGTCAATAGTTGTTGCATCTAAACACTCTTGTACCTCGGACCGATGACATTCAGGTTGCTCTGCTGTGCTGCAAAGTATTTATCCCGTTCACTCGGCAACAAGAGCTCATAGATTGGATTACTCTGCAAACTTGGCCAAGTATGTTCATACAGCAAAGTGCGACCATCCATGTTGAGCTCTTCAACAAGTGAAGCTAGTGGACACACATCCTCAAAGCTTGAACTTAAGTTGCTCTCGATTTGTTGCGGCCTGATGACTTTCTCTTCGAGTTCCAGTGCGGACATCCCCAGTTCGGAGCTCCACAAACTTCAGCAATGCACAGGTTCACGCGCTGGAAAAGGTCTCGGCTTGCTCCAGTAGGTACGTCTCACAGTCGAATGGTATTCGAACAAGTACATCGACCCAATGCATATCATACCATTCTCCTCTGCTGCCTCCAATCTTGACAATCACATGAATTCTGTTCTCCACCAGGTACAGCCAGCCTTGTCCAACCCTATGTTGAGAAAACATACCTGCAAGTGTCACTTGAAGCATGTTGAAGATCCCAGATGGCAGAATTGTTGTCTCAGAGTGTTTGCAATCGAATCTCCTTCCCCAGAAACAGTAACTGCTGAACTCGGGCCTCCCACGTTCTTGCTCCCATTGCTGGAGAGTTTCTTTCAACAAAGGCAAGATCGTAACATGAGTTTCCTCTGGTTTGTAGCACCACACCTAGCTTCTGAAGTGAAGACAGTATGTAAGGAATGTGAGCTGCTGCTTCACACCTGGTTGCGAGTTGTGCATGAACACTCGTGATGGGCTGCACTGCCGGAGGTCGTGCGTCATTCAAGTTCCTTCCTAACCGAGGCAGAAAAACACCAATAACATCTCGCAAGAACCACTGAACATCCAGGACAACAAACTGTTGTGTCTCGTCTGGTGTGTCATCTTCAAAGTAGACCAGTTCTCCACTATCGTGAAGATGCATGAGACATGCCTTAAACCGATTTCCTCGAAGTTTCTCATGTTGTACATGTACCTGAACTTCTCAAGTGACACCACCTTGGGTTGCTGTGTAGCATTCAACTGATTCATGATGTGATTGCAAACTAATGGAACTTTTGGTCTCTTCTCCAACACTCCTTCCAAGGCTCTTTCCAATGCTCCTTTGAGTTGTCTGACTTGGTGACACTTGTAGCCACAATTCCATATACACTAATGCTTTCTGTATCCCCAAAGTCAATGCACTGCGAGTACTCTTGGATTACGCTCTACATCGGATCAATGCGAGCTCTTCATCGTTGTACTTGTGGGTCTCTGGCTAGTGGGAAAGTAATTGAGAAGTATCAATACTCTTGGCCTCTGGTGGACAAGGAACGATGTGCAACAATGAATCTCAGCCAGTATTTGAGTTGTTTTTCTAGCTCTGCTGGATCGTCTGCAGCTGTAGGAGCCTTACAAACGAGGAGAAACAAATCTTTATCACTGCCTCTTACAAAGTAGTGATGAAATGCATGGTACTCAGATTGGCCAGCTAAGTCACACACGATCAACTTTGTATCTGTAAAGCATAAAGCTTGAAGCTTTATTCCATAAGTCGACTTTGATGACTGGAAAATGCTGGGGATCCCAACCCTTCTGGCAAGGTTCTTCCGAATGGTTGTCTTCCCAACTCCAGTGTCTCCACATATGAAAAGCTTAGCATTTGAAGGTGTGGTTAGGCCTCCTTCCAAAAGACCTCCTTCTCGATAGAGTTTGTTCCGCTTCAAGATTTGCAAACAGCTTTGGTGTAACACTTGAGACTTCCACTTATCAAGGTCCAATGTCACCAATGGACAATCGATATTCCTGTTCAAGAAAGCCACAAGCTTCCGTTGTTCTCCAAGCGGCACCAAATGTGTTCCACTGACAGTAAGATGTCTCAGCCTTGAAGTCGATATAGCTCGCTCAAAACGTTGCGAGCTCTCGAACAACTGGACGGATGGTGTGCAATCTGAGATGCGTCAACTTGGAACTGAGCACCGACTCCATATCGAGATGATAGAGGTATCCAAGGTGAGTGATGTGAGCTTTAGATCATCCTCGTGCAATGTTGTCTCCAACCCTTTAACAAAATCATCATCCCAATTAAAGATAAATGTTGCAGTTTGCTACATTTCAGGGCGTCTAGAAACTGCCTGTACCCTTCAGTTTCCTCGCCCGTGTCGAACCCTTAAGCTTCGCAATGTACAGTCAGGATGCCTGAGAACATTTGCCAGATCAAGGTAACTGTACCCTGAATTCGAGGTCGTATATGTTACACTCTGGAGAGGTGAGATGGTTAAAGAAAACCTCTTTCCCGACCCTATCTCTCCTATAGAGAGCCTCCTTAGAGAAGTCATGGACACAATTGCATCGAGGACTCGTCATTATCCGACCACGTGCGGTCGAGTTCAAGCTCCTCATAACACACTTTGAATCCCTTAGCGCAGTGATAAAAGCCTGAGCAGCGTCTTTATTTACCCTGATGCTTAGACATCTGAGCTTGTCTAGCTCATGGAGCCAATTGAAATCCTGGACATACCCCCAATCCAGAGTGTCTCGAGATGTTTCATCCTATGTGCATATGCATACATAAAATCAGCACATACCAGTTGTGCTCGTCAAGTGAGTAGTATAAGGCAAGGTGCTTGACTATGAGGGAGTGCTGTCGAGATCCGTGAGATTGGGTTTTCTTCAAACATGAGCATTACTGTTTCGTGCTTGGACAGTGCATCCTCGACATCCTCAGCTGAATTCACTTCCACTACATTGCTGTTCCAAAAGATCCGATCAAAAGTGTTTCCTTGTGACAGATCGTAGAGCTCCTGGTCGGACAATGGCTCCATTAGAACATGTCAGACTTTGTCCTAGAGGTTTGACAAGGAAGAAAATCGATTCATCCGGTAAGTTGACATTTCAGCGTGCTTGTATAATAATCTAGAATATTCTATTTATTAATATATATTAAAGTAAAATAATCTAGAATATTCTATTTATTAACATATATTAAAGTAAAAGACAAATAAATCAAAATAAATCAAAATAATTAATCAATTAGCTGCCGACAAATTCCTGAGTTATGATGTCCATCATCCAAAACGAAAAGTCTTCTTATCTTGAGTCTCGACCAATGTATTTGGTTAGTACATGTTTTTTCTTTAGACAACTAGGAGGACAACATGTTCTGGGTGGTTATGGATTATCCTTTAGGCTCTCGTTGTGGCTCCATAAAAATTGTCTTGTAGGATCTAGCCTAATTCTCATATTGTGGAGAGAGAGACAATGACTCTCCATCAAAGGCTATATCCTTGCTATTAGGCTCTCGTTGTGGCTCCATAAAAAATTGAGAAAATGAGTTGCTTTCACGGCAAAGCCGAATCTTGACATCCAAGCCTACCATAAATTATTTGCAGAGTAGGATGTTGTTAACACCAATAGTTACAACAGCAAGATACGAGAGAGGACATAAAAAATGTGACAAAACCTTGAGAGATCACTTAAAGCCACAACATGGGAAAAAACAAAGCCTATTGTACCAAGTAAGAATGTTTGCCAATGGGATTTATCTTGCCCACATCCTTGGTCCTATCTAGAATGTCAATGGGATTTTGCCAACATCCTTGGCAGGATTTATCCACACACATTTTGTATTGTAAGCTTATTTCTTCTCTTCAAAAGCTAAAAAATTTGTGTCTATGGACTTTTCTGAGGTGGGAGGAAGTTAGACCTCAGTCCTAATGATGCTCATTTCCGACGATGTGTTCAATAAGTGGGTGACCATCATGAGGACTTTCACAAATGGAACACTAAAAGGGAATGAAGAAAAAACATTCACTTATGGAGAAACAATCCACTGCAAAAAAACCCAAGTAAGTCACCAAAGCCAAAGGCTGTACTAGCTTCAAAAGGAAGTCGACACCAATTTCAAACTCACTTGGCTAAAGCCCCTCAACAAAACAACATTGGAGGAGATGCGGGTACTAACAAATTTTGTACTCAATGGCGACTTATAAATAAACTTGAGCACAACCACGTCTTCTTTTCTTGTGAAGGTAATAGAGCTAAAGTTAATTCAACATTTCAAGGAGTGGTTGGGGATACATTGCCATAAACTCCAATGGACATCTAACCTAGCATACGAGGAGCTAGGGATTATTTAAAGGTGATTGACGACAATATGATCAAGCAATGGTTAGTCCTGAGGGAAGATCTAGCCAAGAATCTCCTGCACACGTGTGTTGCATCAATGTGAGAGAGTTTTAGAAATCTAAACAAGCACATGCACTGTGTTGCAATTCTACTAATCAGAAGACTGAGGAGCTGAAGCAGCGTGCTGGGAGAGAGCTAAGGAGTTCAAGAAGAGGAGCTGAAGTTGATAAGGGTTGACATCACCATCTATGATAAGCTCTATAGGATACTACAATCAAATTTAAATATGATTTGGGGTGCCATAGTTGCCTACATGAAGCCATTCTAACTATTCATGATGGATTTACAAGTATTGGGTTGCCCATCTACGGAGGAACTGCTTGAGGATCTAATTGACAGGCTTGCTCGTGTGAGCACCTACACTAAAGAGATCTACTTTTATACTATTTGCTAATGTAATGGACAACTTTATAGTGAACTTTGCCAAGAAGAACAAGCACTATAGGACTTAATATTACATGAATGATAGAGATCCCAAAAGTTTCGATACTATTGGTCACTCCATTGTCAAAATGCACTAGAGAACTTTATCATTTCAAATGAGGAAAAGGCATTTGCTTTCATTCGGACATGCCTATAGTGACTTGTGCATCGGCAACAAAAGGAAATGTCTTCAGCAATGTATTTATCTGGACATTATAGGTGTTGCTACATGCAATATTATGGCCTTAGTTAGGGGTCCCTTAGAGTCCACCTAGGTATTCGACTATTGTATCAAAGGGTTGTGTTGAAGTAGTGCTACATCTGGGAAATGAGTGTGTTCGTTGTTAATATGGATGAGAAAGTAGTTGATGACTTACAAATTTGGATAGAATGATTCTGATCTCGATTCGAATTGCTTGACGTTTTCCACAAGATACCTCTTCGTATACTCTTGGATAGGTTTGCTGGAAACAACAAACTCTAAAGTACAGTCTACTTCTGATGGAGAGGATAAAGTTAACAAAGGAGAAGTCACCAAGAAACATGCCGAAGGATCAATATTGACTAGACAATCATTAGAAGGAGAATTCAATATTCACGAACAGTCTCCTAAGAGGCAAAACTATTCGTGAATTGTTCTGAAGGTAACAATGTGGAGAATTACTAAGAGGGAGTCATACATAGTTGTAATGAGTATAACATAAGACAATTTTTACCATGTATATTTTGTGCAAAAAAACAACTTTCAAAGGCTAATGCAACATTTAGCTCAAACATGGATCATTATCATAGTTTTACTATGATTCCTTTTTACTTTAGACGTTAATTATTATTACCTACCGAACTATGTTCACAAGCTCTAGGTGTTGAAGAAACAGGCTTGCTTAATGCACTTGGGTATTTAATAATGGTTCGGGTGGGTGTTGTTAGGTATTGTATGAAACTCTAGGCAAAGATAGCATTTCTATCTAAGAAATTCTTATCTTCGTTTTTTGTGTCCCAGTTGGGTTATTGGTTAGTGTTAAAGGTCAAAAAAGATATTATGTAGGAAAACTACATACATAAAACTTTTCAACGGTGGAGAAATAACTCGTAGGAAAGGAGTAGTAAAAAATCCTATGATAATAGGAAAATCTTACGATGGTAGGAAGGATCTTACACATGTAGAAAGCAAATAGTTATGACGGTTGGCATGAGGAGGTAGAGGAGCACATGATTCAGTT